>JACXGI010004869.1:0-50709 GCA_016801175.1 Esox masquinongy
CCTGGTATTTGGAACTGTTCATAATTCCCTCCACCCTGACTAAGGCCCCGGTTCCAGCTGAAGAAAAACAGCCCCAAAGCATGATGCTGCCACCACCATGCTTCACTGTGGGTATGGTGTTCTTTGGGTGATGTGCAGTGTTGTTTTTGCGCCAAACATACCTTTTGGAATTATAGCCAAAAAGTTCAACCTTGGTTTCATCAGACCATATCACATTTTCCCATGTGCTTTTGGGGACTTGATGTTTGTTTTTGCAAACTTCAGCCGGGCTTGGATGTTTTTCTTTGTAAGAAAAGCTTCCATCTTGCAACCCTACCCCATAGCCCATTCATATGAAGAATACGGGAGATTGTTGTCACATGTAGCACACAGCCAGTACTTGCCAGAAATTCCTGCAGTTCCTTTAATGTTGCTGTAGGCCTCTTGAAGCCTCCCTGACCAGTTTTCTTCCCGTCTTTTCATACATTTTGGAAGGATGTCCAGTTCTTGGTAATGTCTCTGTTGTGCCATATTTTCTCCACTTGATGATGACTGTCTCCA
This sequence comes from Esox masquinongy, assembly GCA_016801175.1. NCBI lineage: Eukaryota > Metazoa > Chordata > Actinopteri > Esociformes > Esocidae > Esox > Esox masquinongy. The sequence goes on from JACXGI010004869.1 coordinate 541, forward strand.
CTGTGTTCCATGGTATATCTAATGCTTTGGAAATTCTTTTGTACCCTTCTCCTGACTGATATCTTTCAACAATGAGATCCCACTGATGGCTTTTGCTCTGAGATGGCTTTTGCTCTGAGATGCAGCTAAGAAAATGTCAGGAAGATCCTGCTAGACAACTGAACTTTATTTGTGATTAATCAGAGTCACTTTAAATAATGGCAGGTGTGTAATGACTTCTATTTAACATGAGTTTGAATGTGATTGGTTAATTCTGAACACAGCCACATCCCCAGTTATAAGAGGGTGTGCTCACTTATGCAACCAGGTTATTGTAAGGTTTTATATTTCATTTTTCCCTCTCGAAGATTTCAGTTTGTTTTTCAATTGAGTTGTTCACATTATAGGTCACATTAAAAGTGGAAAAAGTTCTGACATGATTTATCTTTGTCTCATTCTTTTACATCACAAAAACCTGGCATTTTAACAGGGGTGTGTAGACTTTTTATATCCACTGTATGTGTAAATCACGCTGGATAAAAAAGGTCTGCAAAATGATTTAAACAGCCAAAATGTGAAATAACATTCGTTAACACACATTTTCACTCTAATTCTCTGAGAAATTTACTTTTATGCACACTTCACCTTAGACATGTGGCTACACTTAAACACATGGCTACGGTTTGCATTGAGTTGTGGCTAATAACAACTCTGCAAGTGAACAATGTTGTTCAGTCATGTTAAGTTAAATAAAGGGCAGGTGAGCAGCATATGTGATTCGGACCGGCACTTCGATTGCATCCTGTTTCAACAAGGATTGCCCTGAGGCAAATTAGCTAGGGCAAGGGCTTATGGGTACAAAGTAAATGATTGGAGTGCAATCATAGAATGATGTAGTATGATTAAGAAAAACTATATAACATCAAAATGTGTGAAATCTTACTGAAGTGTATGAGTATTAACAGCAGAATATATGGTTATTTTGACGTCTGCTCCGCGAGGCACCGCAACTCCTCTTCCTATCCGGCGCTCCACCTCGCCGGTATACCAACCACTGGCCGGAGACTGATGACAGCAGCGCACCCCAGGACGCACCTGTTTCCTCTTAGTTATTAGTTGTGTTTATATTGTGTTTGTTAGCCACTGCACAGCACAGATTATTGTTTCTGTCTCCCTGAACGTGAGGTGCGTTAATTGTGTTGCTACAAGACTAAAGGATATACATAAAGTTTGGAACTGTCATTGCTTCGAGTTTTTGTTTTTCTTTCCACTGCCTCAGTTTTACGCACACTTGACACTCGCACCGTCACAGTTATAAATGGTTGAACTGTTTTTTAAGAGAAAGGTTTACAATGCATAGCACAATACATGTCTTAATTGATCCAGAATAGGTTGTTGAAGAATAGGTACTGTGTCTTCCTATTACATCACTGTCAAGTACATCAACCTAACTGGCTTTCACAAAATATTTTACAATTACAAACCCCAATTAACACCTTCCTGCCCCTAGAAGCATCACCTGGTGTCCATGTGCTTGTTTTTTAGCCTGGGGCTAATTTCTCCCTATATGAGCCACTACCCCTTTTCTCCTCTGTCTCGTTCAAGTTCACATTTTCTTGAAGGAGGTACTGAACTGATGGACACTGATTCCTTCTCTACCTGTCTAAATCTAACGGGGCTAAAACAAATTATACCTATCCCAGTTGTCGCTTACATTTCTGATTATATGTTTCCATGTTGTAAGTGTCCTTTTATAAATTATGTTTTTTCTCTGTCAGGTCCTGCTATGGTCTCTTTCCTTCAGGAGACGGTACAGGCCAGTTCTCTGCCTTTGCTCTGCCGATGATGTGCCACTGTGACTGGCTGTGGCTGCTTTGGTTCCTCCCTGTCCATGGGTCTGTCTGGGGGTTGGCTGCTGACAATGGAAGAAGGTCCTGCCGGCTGATGAGCAAGTCTGTCTCGGGCAGTGTCTATCAGGCAGGAGATGTGGTGATTGGGGGCTTGTTCCCCATCCATGATGGAGCCCCTCTGCCGGAGCAGGACTTCAGACGTATTGAAGAAAATGCTACCTGTACAATGTACGCAGCTCCTAAGCATATTGGGAGGAAAGCTTTGAGTCACCATTTTTTGTGTACAAGTGTGTTCAGTTACCTTGCCTCTCGCCTTCTCCTCTTCTATCCGCCAGTTTCAACCAGCGTTCTTACCGCTGGCTACAGACTATGATATTTGCAGTGCAGGAGATAAACCGTGACCCAGCCCTCCTGCCTAACCTCACCCTGGGGTACCTGGCTGCTGACACATGCCTGGCAGAGGGTACCACTCTGGGGGCAGCCCTAGCCATGGTGACCGGCCAGGAGCTCTGCGTGGAGGGTACAGAGTGTGGCATAACCCCGGAGGTGACCGTCATCATCGGGGATCCCCGGTCCTCATCCTCCATTGTGGTGGCACAGACCCTTGGGCCATTTCAGTTTCCCATGGTGAGGCATGACGTTGGTTTACAGGAGATGAAACAGCACGATGACTCACCTCGAAATGAAATACCAATTTGTATTTAGCGATCTAAAATTCTCTTCCCTCTTTCTGCCTTTAGGTATTTTAAATTAAATGATCACTGATTCCGTAATCTCTCTTCCTCTTTGTTTTTCTCACCGTTTGCCTCTTAGGTGAGTTACCTTGCTACCTGTGTGTGTTTGAGTGACACCAGGAAGTTCCCCTCTTTCTTCCGTACGGTACCGAGCGATGCCTACCAGACTCGAGGCATGGCCATGCTCCTCCGCCAGCTGGGCTGGGTGTGGGTGGGGGTAGTGTCTGGGGATGACGATTACGGCAAGTTTGGGGTTCAGCTGCTCCTCCAAGAGCTTCAGGGATCTGGGGTGTGTGTCGCTTACTCAGAGGTTATCCCCAAGGTACTTTCATCTCTTTGAATACCCGAGCAAAGACTAAACTTTCCTCTCTTTTTTCAAAACTTATGTCCATCTCTGACTTTTCTTTTTCTTCCCTTTCTCACGGGTGGTCATCCCCAAGGTACAAAATCAGAAACAGCTCAGGCAAATCGTAGACACCATAAGAGCATCCACTGCGAAAGTAGTGGTGACATTCACTATCCAAACTGATGCACAGGTGAGCCGATACAGGTCTGAATATAGATATAGGTCATGGATATTAATTTCAAGGGCCATGTAAATTTGTATTTTGGGTGATGAAAATATATCCTACAACATTTTTCACTACAAAAATGCAAACCGTTTGAGGAAATTACTTTTATATTTTTATTTGTCAAACAAAGTAGTATTATGTAAAGACAAGTGCATCTGCCCTGTAACTAAAAGGCTGCTGGATGAATTTCCCTAATGGGCAAGGTGAAAATTTGTTGTTATGTTTTTAAGCAAGACAGTTAATCCCTAACACTCCTGTCAATGTCTTTCGAGAGGGATGTCTGCTAAATAAAAAAATAAAAAATAATTTGATAGAAATGGTGGACGATATTAATTTTGGACAATATAATTTGGACAATATAATCCTATACCCTTATTTTGCAAGGCAAGTTGATTGAAAACATATTCTCATTTAAATCTGGGAGCAATTACAGTAATTACTGCCTTGCTCAGGGAAAGAACAACTGATTGCCAGCTTGGATCTACCAACCTTTTGGTCAAATGCTCTAACTAATGTACTGCTGCAGTCAAAAATTGACTTACATATGATATTGTGCGACAGTTAGGTTAAAAAGTTATTGAAATGACCAGTAGGTATTTGTTACACCACTGTACCTGTCTCGATTCCCAATGATGCATTAATTTCTTAATTTATAAACATGTAAACAAGTATTGCAACTATCATTATCTAGTTCACCATCTCATTATTCAGGCACTGCTGGAAGAAGTTGTCCGTCAGAAAGTGACAGATAAGCAGTGGATCGCCACAGAGGCCTGGATCACCTACACCAGTCTTTCTGCCCCCAAAAACCTTCCCTCTCTCGCAGGGACTATCGGATTTGCATTGCGGAAGGCTGATATTCCTGGCCTGGGGCCTTTCCTGACACGCCTTCGTCCTGATGGAGACTACCAGAAGTCTGACCCCTTCCTGAGAGAATTCTGGGAGGATATGTTTGGGTGTTCTCTGGGGCTTGACCTTAAAGTTAACCCATCATCCAGGCAACAGTGCTCTGGCTCAGAGGTCATAGGTGAGGAAATAGGAGTTTATATGATTTGAATCCTACAACTCTTGTGCCCTGAAATGTTCCCATTAAAATAAAAACTGTCAATACCAGGTATAGGGAAGAGCTTGTATGCTGAAGTGTCTCAACTGAGAGCCACCTATAATGTGTACAAGGCTGTATACGCCATCGCCTATGCCATACAGGACATGGTTGCCTGTCGACCAGGGGAGGGACCCTTCAATGGTGGAAAGTGCCCTGATATCAGGAAGCTTCAGCCAAGCCAGGTGACCATACCATTTTGATATTTTTTTTAAGTCAAAAGCAAGAATGTTTTAAGTCAAGATACAGTGAAAACACTGGAAGAATGTAACACTGAAAGCTCAAAGCCACACTTGCTTATAACTACCTAATGCCTTTTTCTCTTTGAGATTGTCCATTATCTGAGGAGAGTGAAGGCCACAACTCCTGTGAAGGAATCTTTCCACTTTGACCAGAACGGTGACCCACCTGCCTCTTATGACATTATTAACTGGCATGTCACCCCTGAGGGGACGACAGAACTTGTGCACGTTGGCTATTTTCTGTCTTCTCAGGGATCGGACAGCAAGTTTCACATCGACATGGAGAAAGTGGTTTGGGGTGGTGGCAGCGGAGATAAGGTGAGAACAGTTTAGTTTGGTTTAGTTTGAGAGGGGACTGTGTGTGAGTGTGTGTGCATTCTTCCATTTACACATTTACTGTTATGGCAAGCCTATTGGTCCCAAATCTAGTGCTCTGGTACCTGGCAAACCATGATTCTTTCTGTATCTGTACACAATAACTGAAATTTATTTTTTATGATTTAACCATTTTATATAGTGTAAAATACATTGTAAGAGACTTGGCAACTGGGATGTGACTTCACCCAGTGACACATTCCTTGAATTTTGCCTCAGAAAGGCTGAATATCTTAATACTTAGTGACCATCCTATCCCCCTGTATGAAGAATGCTCACACTGCTCTTGTCTGACATAGCTTGTGTGAAAAAGACAAATAACAGGGCAACGCTCTTCTGAGACAAGACTGTCATCAGAGCATGGAAGGTTGAAGGGCTATCTGGGACCTCAGGTGAAAGGGGAGCTAAAGGTCTATCGTGCAGATCGGGTAGCAACAAATTCCCTTAGTTCGGTGACTTCATCTTCACCAGGCAAAGTTATTGGCTGAGCTCAGAAAAGTGAGGGATAATGGAATTGCTGAAAGCAAATGCTGCTTCAGCTGATCTCATCTTGCTAGGTAAGAGTAAGGCCACTATTATGGATACGCTTATTCCAGCGCTGAGTGGGCTTTCTTTTTGGACAAACCAAGTACTCAGGTGTCCCCTTTGTACCTGAGGCCACTGGCCCAGTTGGTAGATTCCAACCTGTACTGAAGTGGCCCCAATAACAGTCTTATTACACAGTGTTGACATCAGATGACTCTCTGTCAATGATATGTTTTCCTGGAAGCCAAGGGAAATCAGGATTCCTAATAAATCAGAGTAATAAACATTTCATTGTTAATTTATTATTAACATTTTGTCTTTTGTCATCGCTCTTGTACTTGTCCTTCAATCTGCCTAATGGTTAAATCTCTACTGGAGATAAGATTACCCAATACAACAAAACAGTGCCTCTCTGTTTCGATATGTGTAGCCCACATTTCTGATGCCATTAGGGGCAAAAAGAGGATGACTTGCTACCCGCACCATGCCGTGCATAATGCAAAACAGATCATTTCCATGCATAAAGATTTCATTATTGTTGTATCTTGTTCCCACCAGCAGGGAACATGGGTTATAGATTTATCCTAAATATATAGTTTTTTAAAGAACAAAGAGAGAGTATTGAATTCATCACTCTGAAGCAGACAAAGCCAATAGAATGCTTTTTGAATTAGAACAAATAAATAACAGAAATATTGACTCAGACAAAAACATATATTAGTGCAGTCAGATACCTCCACAGACAGGCTTGGTGCTCTCATCTGTGTGTGTGTGTCTGTGTGTATGTGTGTAATGAATGTGTGCCCCCCTTTCTGGCAGGTCCCTGTTTCTTTGTGTAGTGCTCCCTGCCCCCCTGGTACCAGGCATGCTGTGCAGAAGGGAAAGCCTGTTTGCTGCTTCGACTGTCTGCCATGTGCTGAGGGAGAGATCAGTACAGCAACAGGTACTCTATCAAAGTTTCCACTTCCAAATCATACTTCTTGCTTCAAACCTCAGTGGTGCTAATTTAGGATGTTCCTTTCTTTTCTTTCAGGGTCAGTTGAGTGTAGCAAGTGTCCTGAGCAGTACTGGTCTAATCCTAATCGAACGGAATGTGTCCCCCAGTTGGTGGACTTTCTCTCGTACAGCGACACCATGGGAATTGTTCTGTCCGTTATCTCAATATCTGGGGCAATGCTCACAGCCGGTGCCCTCGCCACATTCCTCTACTACCGCCACACAGCCCTGGTGAATGAAACTGAATTATCACATCCTTGAGGTCAACAAAATTACTCAGTCTTACTAATAATGACATCATGTTTCATTCCAGGTGAAGGCTAACAATTCCGAGCTCAGCTTCCTGCTCCTTCTGTCACTGAAGCTCTGCTTCCTGTGCGCGCTGGTTTTCATTGGCCGGCCGAAGCCATGGACCTGCGTACTGAGGCACACCCTCTTTGGCATAAGCTTTGTGTTCTGTATCTCCTGCCTGCTAAGCAGGACTTTGGTGGTCCTGGTGGCTTTCAGGGCCACTGTGCCTGGGAAAAACCTCATGAGATACTTCAGCCCTACCCAACAGAGGATCGGCATCTCCCTCTGCACACTCATTCAGGTGTGCATCGATTTCTGTGTGATTGTTTCCTTCGCTTACCATATCATTTGACGTTATGGTAAATGTGCTTTTCATTCCAACCCTTTCCTCTTTTAAGGTGCTAATCTGTGCGATGTGGCTAGCTCTATCTCCACCACGGCCTGCTAAGAAGGTGGGCAGAGAGGGTCGGGGGCCGACGGTGGTCCTGGAATGTGCAGTGGGCTCTATGGCCGGCTTTTCTCTGGTGCTGGGCTACATTGGCCTGCTGGCCTCCCTCTGTCTGCTTTTAGCCTTCTTGGCCAGGAAACTTCCGGACAACTTCAACGAGGCCAAGTTCATCACCTTCAGCATGCTCATCTTCTGTGCAGTGTGGGTGGCCTTTATCCCCGCCTACGTCAGCTCTCCTGGGAAGTACACAGTTGCCGTAGAGATCTTTGCCATTCTGGCTTCCAGCTTTGGGCTGCTGTTTTGTTTGTTTGCTCCAAAGTGTTACATTATCCTCCTGAAACCTGACAAAAACACCAAGAAATACCTGATGGCCAAATAGAAAACAACAAAAAAACAGTTGATGTACCAATACAGAAAATAAATTACAATTAAATGTATGGAATTAACTTGCAAATACTTATGTTGTGATTTAGACATAAATGAAATTCACACATTTTATGTCAATTGTGTTTGAACGCATTCAATTACTGTTACCATCACTATTGTTAATACATACAGAAAAAAGATGAGTTCTTATGTGTCAGAATGAAACATGTCTAAACCAAAATACATAATACCTGTTCTAGGCTGAAGTAGCATTGTGTCTGAAATTCTTGACAGGACTGACAGCCCACCACATATATTTATTTTGTCTCTCAGTACATGTAACGGTGCGTGCCGGCTTGTCCATCAACGTACACTAAACCCAAAACAGGCCCATTCTACTGACTGTCCACAAATGTGGAAACCCCTCATTGGTACAACACTCCTCATCTCTCCATTGCCTTTCAAACACAGAGCCTGACAGATGCACAAGCTTTCCTCATTTTCCACTGGCTCTGTAGCCTATTCAGCATCAAATAAAAGTAACTTCACACAGTAGTACCACCACAAGAGTCCCTGCCCAAAGAGACAGACAGTCTGCATTTCCAAGATTCCCACTTTCTCTAATATAGTATGTGTATTAGATTACCTTAGATAACAATGTTCAGTACAGAAGCAGAATTCAGGGTCCAAGAAGCTTTCAGGGACATAATCAGGCATTCTCTATATGCCATTAGGAGGCCCTGGTGTATGAGTACAACAGAAGAAACGGTGGACACTGAGTCCAGGTGAATGGCCCTATTGAATGTTCGTATCCTGGATGAAAGCCACTGTCTTTGTGATGTTCTGTTCTACTGTAATAGTATTTCAGCACGCTCAAGATGAAAGAAAACACACGGAAGAAGGATTGGTTAAGAGAGGATCTAGAGGAAAGACAGCTTAGGCCCAGAAACACATTTCACAGTTGATGAATTTCCACTCAGCGTAATGATAGATGCAGAGAGTGTTCGGCATGGAGTTAGTCATTTTGGGGAGCTGGAGTTAAGATCAACTTGGAGTCAAGATTGTGTTTAGACACCACAGACCCAAGAACATCGGAATCAGAATCACCTTTATTCAACAAGGAAGTTTACATTTACCCAGGCTTTTAGCTGCAGTATAGTCCATCTGTTTAGTTATCTGTGAAGGTGGTTTTCATGTTGGTCACTTTGGGACAGATGGCCTTTTGTCAATTTCCAAAGCACGGGGAAAGAAGCTCATCAGGTGGTAGGATGTTTGGGTCATGATGACCTGTAATGCCTGCCTGCCCACAGCCTGCTTTGAAACAGTGGGTGGCCGAGGTGGGAGGGATCAGCAATTATTGCTTTCTTGAAATGCTGAACTTTGATAGAGGGCAATGAAGTTCACTTCTGCAGTGAGCAGATGCCGACCCAAACCTCTGAATGATGGTTAATAAGGATGTTTTCTTTTTTGAATTTCTTTGGTTTGGTGGAATGGAAAAGGCGATGAGTGGGAAAATGGTCCATAATGGAGGGATTGACGCAAAAAATGTTTATCTCTGTTTCCAAACATTATGCAGATTAACCCCATTAAAAAAGTTAAAGAATAATATACTGTATATATGCTGTATACAGTGCCTTACAAAAGTATTCAAATCCATAACCAATTCTCTAATTTTATTGAATTACAAATGGTATTGTAATTTTGGTCTGTTTTAAATTGACTGTATGGTGGGTTTCATTTTGGGAAATATTTGGGTTTCATTTTGGGAAAAACATAAAACTTTTACTTGCATAAGGATTCAACCTGTATGCAGCGAAAGCTGCCAGTTTAAACAGATGAAAGAAACAGTATCTTAAGATATTTTATCAAATATTAGCTTTTTTACCTTGAGTGCATTTGGAAAGTATTCAGACCCCTTCACTTTCTCCACATTTCATTGACTAATAGACTTTGTGTAATAGACATTGTGTAATAGAATTAATAATTTATTACCATTTGTTGCTGACAAAATACACACAATACCCCATAATGACAGGGCAAAACCATTTAACAATAATCTTGGTAGTTCTGAACTTCTTTCACTTCACAATAATGGAGCCCACTGTGTTCCTGAGAACATTCAGCACTTTCAATGCTATAGCATTCTTTATAACCTTCCCCTAATTTTCCTTTATTTAGTATCAAATATTTTGTATAGATTAATGGGAAAAATACACTATATTTTTCATCAATTGCAAATTAGGTCTATAAAACGCAAAAATCTGGGGCTTGAATACTTTCCAAAAGTCACTGTAAGTACGCTTGAACGTACTTACACTGACTTTCACCAGTGTTTTCACTTCCATTGCAGATAGACATGCACCATATAAAAGAGTTTGGGTAAAGGATAGATTCAATCCCTGCTATATACATGACTTATCTGATGCTATTCATAAAATGAATGTGGCATGAACTAAGTCAAGAAAAACTGAAATTTTGACTGGCAGGCTTTTAAACAGATGAGAAACCTGTAGAAAGCTTGTAAGGAATGTTAACCCAGAAAAAAAAAATTGTTGCTTTGCTACCAATCAACACTGAGAAAGCAGAAGCCTACAAGATTTACCCAGGTATTTTTGTTAGTACTGCACCATGTATCTCTGGGCCTATATAATTTTAATCAAACACTGAAACACTAACATTGAATCTGATATTCTAATAGTTTACAAAGGAGTTCCACAGGGTTTAATTTGGGTCTTTTGTTGTTCGCTTTATAATTTACATGATATCTCTAAAGGTGAGAAACAGTCATTTTCAGGCTGATGACACAGTACAGTATGTCACTGCCTCTCCTGGTGAAGCATTTGCGCATTTGCAGTCTGATTTGAACTAATACAAAATGTCATTATGGATATTTAGCTGGTGCTAAATGCAAATAAAATACAATATATGCTATTTTCTAAGTCTGAAAATCAACGTAAGTTGACTCTGTTTTAGAAACTCTTAAAAATATCCTGGGATTTGTTTAGTTTAAAATATTTATTTCAAAAGACATTTCCGAGCTAGTGAAGAACTTTAAACTAGCTGTAGAGTGTTTAAACTTATAGTATGTTTCCTAACTCCATTACACTCACCCTTTTTAAACTTGCTACACAGCAAGCTACACCAGTCAGCAAAGTTAAATACATTTTCAGGAATTGGAAGCTGCATCACTCCACCCAGGAAAGCCTAAAATAGACTTTCCCTGAAAAGTCAGCATTCAAGTAACAAGAACACATTTGAGAGAAGCCACAGAGGCCAACAATCACTTTGAAAGAGGTACAGTGTTCAGTGACAGGGAGCTAATGATGCAACGGCCTATCATATCAACTGACCAATATTGGATAGTGGCAAGAAAGACACTGCACGTACCTCAACACACACACCCCTTACAGTGAATCAGGCTGTGGTGATGCTTCTTATCAGAACTGGGCATCTTATTAAAATTAAAGGACAAATGGTTGGAGATAAATACAGGGAAACACTGTAAAATTCACCTAGCATAACTATATTTTTAAAAGCGTTGATCCTCAAGTTTGAAACATAAGGAGGAACCAGACTCTTAGGGTTGTCCAGTCTTCTAAAGCAAACTTGTGTTTATCTCAGAGACTGTTGCTTTATCAACATCTGTGGTGCTGCTTGTGGCTGTCATTTAGCTGATTCTACCCTTAAGCCACTACAAAACATTTACAGTTCCAATATCAATAATGGAAGAGCCTATCTCAATGAAAGAAACAATTCCAGAATATTATTTAGGAATCCCCCCCCACCACCCCCAGTTTAAAACTCATTTGAACAGAAATTACATTGCCAGGTCAACGTCTTTTAACTCCTTTCTCCTGTAATTACACACCAACTAGCCCTTGAACACATCTGCACATCTGGTCAGCATTTTACAGTCCTGCACAACTGAGCATGGAGCGCAATGCAAACCATGTGCCATAAACAATGTATTAACAAGCCGACAGGGCTACAGTTTGTGCGTCACTGAATCTCACGCTCTCATAAACTCTCTCACGCATTATCTTTTTTTTCCTCTCGGCCCTTCCTATATGACACACTCCCGCCATCTCAACCATTTCTGTTCCGATTTCTCTCTCTCCATGCTGTACGCATTGTGCACTGCACATGTGTATTTAGGGACTAATGGCTTTGGGAGAAATTATTACCTCCCACAAGCCTAGACACAGGCACGGCTCAGTCGCGCGGTAGGATGTTCATTATAAGTGTATTAACCACTTGGCAGCACATTAGAGGTGTGAGTTGATGTTTCCTTCCAACCACACAGTTTAGTATTAACTACATTCTAATCAATTAATTAGTTGTCGGTAAAGGTCAGTGCTGGAAAGAAGACCATACAAATAATAACCATAAAGTCTAAACAAAGGACAACAGACAAAATTGGTGGTGGCAGTGGAACTATTTTAACTCAAGGAGGAACAATTAGTTCTAAAAGGGTGATTTAAAAGGGCGGTTTTGTTAAACCAACATTGTAGAATCCGCCAGCTTTGTTTGAAACTCCAGTTTGGGAGAATTTTTGCTTTCTCGGTGATGGACAGAGAGTTGTTGATAAACTGTATGTCACCGCTGCTTGATGAAAGTAGCCTACGCTAACACCTCAAAAATGTTGATCACTAGTATCACTGTTCCTGGAACAGCATGGAATTGCTTCGTCTCCCCAATGCATTCAAGCAGCCATGTTACAACAGGTAGTACCCACACTCTGTTCACACCATGTTTACATATTGCACTTTATTTTATTTGGGTTGTGCTCCCATCATGCATTATGTTCACTTTGTGTATTGGTGTTGGAACTTCTCTGTTTTTAAACTAAACAGTGATCTGCTGACAATAGATTTTTACATTGTACCAAAACCGTACCATGACCCTCAAACTGCAGTATGTACCATACCGTGGGTTAGACATATCATTACACCTCCAGTGGGAAAAGTAAATATATGGTTACATCTCTGTGGGAGAACAAACCAAGAATATGCTGTATATCTCTTTCATCTACATGGGCAAACATGAACCGTTCCAAGAAGCAAAGACATCTTTGTATGTGACTATAACCTTGGTTCCCTGGGGGAAGGAACATGGTACAACATAGTAGGAGATGTGCACACTCTTGCACACAAAACCTGAAAAGGAATACAGTCATGCCTTAAGGCAAAACAGGTATGAGCCGGTGGTGAGCATCCGCACCTAAGCTATAAGAATGCAGCTCAGACCCGACAATACTAACTCAGACCCATTCATAATTGCGACTCAGATAGCAAAGTGGCCCACAAGGTTTTTACTCCCTCAGGGAACCAAGGTTATAGTCATAATTTGAAGTTCTCTTTCGGTTGGTCCCTCAATACAACAAGCAAGGGTCACTACCATCACAAGGCAGAAAACTGAATGCCTAAAGCAGACTTCCCACTGGAGCACCAGGGCCCACTAGCAATATCAAGGGCCATGGAATACACAAGCTGCAAACACCTCCCTTCGAAGCTATAGCACCAGGGTGATAAGCCTCACACTTGTGAGGTGACTCCTTGCTGTAGCGCAAATGTTTGCAAAAATAAAAACAATTACTTTCCGTTCCCAATACTGTATCTTACAAGAAAGAGGGCACTGTATCTTACAAGAAAATTCCAGAAATATTACTGTAACTATTACTGAGAATGTTATTGTAACTGAAGTGATCTGTTGGTTATATTCCATGGGCTGGTTTAATCTGAACATAATTTCTTCCAGTTCTAAACCTCTTGAAAAGAGTAGAATAACTGCAGTTCTTTTTTCCTAAATTAAATGAAAATAGAATGTGTTTACTTTTGTTCAATGATTTTTAACGTCCTTAAATTATGCCCTTTCAATTTGTTATGTAAATTGGACATGATTTTATTATTCAGGTGATATATTCAAACAGTATTTGGATATTTGAAATACATGAAAAATGTCATTGCATGAGATTGGAATTTAAATTTTAGTTAGAAAAAGCATGTTCAGACCTATTTATTCAGATCTATTTTTCAATGTTTTACTCCTTAGCAAAAATTAATACTTACACAAATATTGAAATACTAACTTAATTTTGAATATAAAAGTAACTATGCCCATCCCTATTTCAATGTTTCATGAAGTCCATTTAATGTTCAGAGAAGATGTATTTGAACTGTACATTCATTCAGAGGCAAAATAAAACAGAGTTTTGCTAACGACCTTCAACATTTTGTTCACTGGGATGTAATGATCTGATACATTCTCTCAACTTTTTTTGACCTCGTATCCCTGTTCTTTAATCCTAACCACTAAAGTGCCAAAGTCACATGAGGGTTCGAGCCCCGGTTTGACCGACTATATGTGCCCTTCCTCCCCAACTCTTCCTTCCCTCTTCTTCCTGATGTCCTGTCAATAAAATAATAACCCTGCAACCTCAATAAGAAGTTAGAGAAAGGACAACACATCCAATACTTTGATCCGCTAGGTTTTGACCTGCCTGGTCTGTCAGATAAAATTCTCACCTGTGGATTCTTCGATTCGCCAGCGGGCTACTAGAAGCACATGGAATGTCCTTTGACTTTTAGTACAGACATTTACCTAGTGATTCCCAATCATTTCAAATTACTCATCATCTAGTGACAATTGCTACAGTTGGCTTAACACAAATTAGCATCATGAAACAAAGCTGAAACTCATCATATTTTAGGTGACAGCTGATAGATTCAATTAAATCATCTGATGTGGGCTTGAGTTCCTTATGGTTTGAATTACTTCCGGTTGAATGACTTCATTACGGTTTTCTAAATAATGGTTTTACCATAGTTTCGACAATTTGCATTCATTTGTAGTGTTGCTAATAGTTTGGGTGCTCCACTGATAATGTGTTGTGTATATGTTCTGGTTTATGTTAGAAATCTGGAAAGGGTTTATGAGTCCAATATTGTACATTTGTGAATTCTTGCTTTGATGTTGGATCACTCTGGGGCATCATTGCCCTCTACTGGTGATGTAAACATAGGCATTCATGGATTTGAGCACATTTATGGTACACTTTATCTGTGCGTGCACACACACACACACACACACACACACACACACACACACACACACACACACACACACACACACACACACACACACACACACATGTGCCACACATAAAGCATCTAAAGGCAGAGCATAGGTCTCTAAAGAGACCATCATGAAAGAGATTCTTAATGTTCAATCAACCATAGAGACTGTTTCTAGAGGGAGGCAAATATACCAGTTAGAAATGTGCACCTTCTTTGAGGAAGCCTTGCTGCATAACAATGTTTCAGCATTTTACTGTAAATTAAATCCTATTGAAAACATGGGGACTAGATCTGTTTGCCGTTTATGGTGCATAGACCAACAGTCTAGAAAAGAACGAAGCGGAGGCTGTAATCATGTTAAAAAATTAAAGATAAAACTTTTGCCAGGCTAGATTGCTATTCCGTTAAAAAGACTATCTGCATCAAGGCAAAAAGGAATTGCTAATAAATGCCTTGTGTCTTGTGGAATGTTGTGTATCAATGACAAAGGTCTATCAGACTCTCATGTGTACATTTCTAGAAACATTTGCATCTGGATTTAATCTGAAACCTGGATATTGGCATTTTTGGCTTTTGTAGGCAATGTCGGTACAATTACGGTACATGCTGTATTTCACAGCTGAATCGGAAATTGCCTGGAAAGTTGCAAAGCCTGTAACCTGCATTCTGATTGAAGGCCTTGAACTATTCTTGAACATACGGAACACAGTTTAATTTAGTATACCACAATTTTCTTTTTTCTACTCAATGTGTTTTTTTTCTTTTTTGTCCCCTTACACCACATTCTTATTTTTTCCCACTTTTTGTTATTTGCAATTGTATCTGGGTCTGTCTCATTCCTAGAACTTGAAATGGATTTAGGAGAGTTAAATAACACAATAATCCTTCCTCCTAGGAATTGAAGTGATTTAACTTTTTTCCAAAATATCATTCATTATCTGTCATTATCTTTTTTACAGTGCTCTCTCTAACAGGAAGTCATGCAAGTCAGTGCAAATAAGCTCAGTCACTCGCTTACAACTTCAATTAGCTTTACAGGTGCCAAAGTTGAGGCAGTTTCTAGATCATGAAATCCCTGCTGAGGATGCCTTCCTCTTTTCAAGGCAATGCTGGCCAATAGCAAAGCCCATGAGGCTTTCCAGCCACTCGTCAGCTTGTAGAACAGTCAAGAAACAAACACTGACAGTGGTGGTCAGCTTGGTGCTACAAAAAAGAGTCTTGGACTGCTGCGCCGCCTAGGAGGCCCTTTTTAGGGTATAAACAGCTATGCAATAATTCATCCAAAAATCTCACTTTAGGTGATGCATACACAATCTGCCTTTTTATTCATGGATTTTCCACAGAAATGGTCCTTTAGGCATTCAAAAGAGATGGCAAATTAGGAGTGATATAATATGAATACAAGTATAGAAGAGATCACTATAGAATAGACTTACTTTATCAAAGGGTATAGTCAACACATTGCATTTTGTGCCACTATGTAACCATTACTGGAAGCTTCCCCTTCCCTCTGCAGGGCCCCAAGGACCCCTGATGGTGTCATATCCTTCCATCGTGTTTGATCCAGGAATAACAAAACAGATCAGTTAGGGTTGGCTGATCGATTGCAGCAGGGTGGCAATGTTCAAGTGGAAAAGATCTACCATTCCTGTTTGTTTTTGAAAAGACAGCCAGACATGTTTATATGAAACTGCTCGAACAGAGGAGAGTTTAATGATCCAATGACAGCCTGTCGCAGCAGTGAGAGCCCCAAGACTCTGGCCTCCGCTTATCACTCTGGCATGTTTTAGCCTGCAGGGCTATAGCCAAAACAGGATGGCTCCAGGGAGCAGTGGCTGTGTCACTCCCAGATCCTCAGTCAAGGGGCTGTAGGCCTAGGTAGTGTTTATTGTCCATGTGGAAGCTAGGCTGAATTGAAGCAACAACAAAAGTTCACATTTTAATCACTTCTCCTCGGACAAACAAGGTAAAGTTTTTTTATAATGGTCATTTGGTGGATATTCGGTTTGTCTCTGTATGGAGACCAGTGTTCATTACAAATAAACTTGCACTTGTGATGCTATTGGGTTTAACTTCCACTTTTGATCGACCAGCTTTCAAAAACTGTTAAAACGTTTTTAACGCTAACAATTTTCTCTGGTCAAATTTAGTATACGGTACTGTTTCAAAATGTATCAGTGAGGAAACAACAGGGATTTCGCTTGCCCCAAACTGCCATTATTCATCATTTTTATGTGCACTCAAAATAATTTCTGGTGGATAGACTTTGTAAAACACTATTATTCAACTTTTAATGCAGGTATATTATGGTGTTTTCTGATCTCACAGTGCAGAATAAATGGACATATTTCCCCTTTTAAGCAATATTATACAGCTTTGTTTATTAAATCCATTCAATCCTATTAAATATGAAGCCCGTGAGGTGAAAGTCAGGTGTTAATTTCCAACTGCAGTGACATCTTTGAGCAAACTAAAAAGAGCCATGAGAGGTGTAAGATATATACAGCTCTCCATATATCCACATTCTGAATGAAGATATATGGAAAGGATGGAGAATCTGGGATTAAAACAGACTCAGAGGACACACAACAGCACCCTTCTGTGGTGGACAGAGAAAGGTGAAGTTTCCTTAAGCAGTAAGTGCAAAACTCAAGGAATTCTTGGATTCACATCTACATTTATAATTTCCTTTTGTTTTAATAGATATGACCTCATGCTACAATTTCCACAAAATAAATGACACTAGTCCACTACTAGAACCTCCTGTCAGGTGCAGACTTGGCCATGAGGTGTGTCTGTGTGTTCTTCTCAGGCCTCAGCAGGATGATGTAACACTTGGGAAGAAAGAGGCAGGCCAGCAGGCTGTAACTGGAGGCCAGGATGGCAAACACCTCCGTGGCCGTAGAATACTTCCCAGGAGAGCTGATGTAGGCGGGGACAAAGGCCACCCACACGGCACAGAATATCAGCATGCTGAAGGTGATGAGCTTAGCCTCGTTGAAGTTATCTGGGAGTTTCCTGGCCAGGAAGGCTAAAAGCAGACAGAGGGAGGCCAGCAGGCCGATGTAGCCAAGCACAAGGGAGAAGCACAGGGCCGACCCCTCATCGCATACAAGGATCGCGGTGACACTCTCATGTGTCGTCAGCCAGCGTGGAGTAGGAGGGGCCACAGCCAGCCACACAGAGCAGATCACCACCTGGTGGACAATAGTTAACGTTGTGTTGATGCCTTACACTCCAACCAGGACATGACAAGAATGACTGGGTCTAAATAAGGTAAGTGTGTCTACCTGTGCCAGAGTACAGAGGGTGATGATGGCTCTCTGCTGCGGAGGTCTGAACCATTTTATGACATTATTTCCTGGAAGTGTAGCCCTGAAGGCCATCAACACCACCATTGTTTTCCCCAGAACACAAGAGACGCAGAGGACGAAGGTGATACCAAACGCCGTGTGACGCAGCATACAGGACCACTCAGAGGGCCGGCCAATGAAAGTAAGAGAACACAGAAAACACAGAGTCAAGGAGAAGAGGAGCAGGAAGCTCAGCTCAGAGTTGTTGGCCCTGACAATTGGGGTGGCACGGTGACAGGCAAATATGAGGATGACCGTGGCCGTGCAAAGGGACCCCAGGAGGGCTACGGTGAGCAGGGTGATACCCATGATGTCACCATAGGACAGGAAATCAACCTCCTTGTGGATGCAGGCTGTCCGGCCCACGTTGGACCAGAACTCAGGGAGGCAACGCACACACTCTGTAGCATCTGGATTACATACAGTACCATATATGTTGCGTTAGTGTAGCGGAAGGATTACAGCAAACGTCCACGCAGACTATAAGGTGAACTCATCCTACCTGTCTGATTGCTGATCTCCCCTGCTGTACAGACCACACAGTCAAAGCAGCAGACAGGGAAGTGAGGCCTGTGTGCCTTGCGACTGCCTGGCGGACAGCTGTTACTGCACACTGAAACAGGGATCTGGGGGGGTTGAAACACACTAGTTAAAATGAAACACACACACATACTTGCACATGCATACGCAAGAGCAGACTTAAAAAAAATAATACAAAATTGACTGTTTGAAAATGTAAAACTGTGGATATGGAGGAAATGGGAAGTTAAAATATCAAAGCAGTTTCATAAATAAACATTTAACATCTCAGTTGGATATATTTTATTAACTGTCCTTGCCTCCAAATCACATTAAATAACCTGAACTCCAAAGGAAATCTGAAAAGCACAGATTTTTTAGAGAACATTTACTTTTAAGTAATGTTGAACTCTTATCCAGAGTAACTTAGTGGAGTGCATACATTGATTTTGTTTGCTACCTGTGGGAATCAATTCCCATTCCTGACATTGCAAGTGTCATACTTTTAATAAGTGAGCTATATTTTTTTAAGGGTTAACTGTTCAGAGTTCTATATGTTCTTTACTGTTGTCTGGTTTCTGTTCCAGATGATGTCTGCCTCTTGAATGTGGAGTTTCTTTGTGCCCAGGCTCTCGTCATATGTCCCCACGGTGACAAACTCCACCTGACCGTTGGCCCCGAGTTGCCAGTTTAACAGGTCATACACAGCAGCTGGGTCCCCATTCTTATCGAACTTAATCTCATCACCATACAAGTTAAAGAACTCCACATGCTTCAGGTACTGCAGGAGCTGAGGAGAGACATTGGGGCGTATATTCAGAATGTGTAAAAAGAACACCTTTTCTTGATAAACATTTCGATTTCTTGAGTCAAGCAGTGCTCAGTACCTGCCATGGCTGTAGGCTGTCAGTATCTGGGCAGTTCTGCAGAGGGAAGGTCCCTCTTCCTTTCTCACAGTTTTTCATCGCATGCAGTGCGTGAGCAACGGCATAAACTGCCTTATACACATTATAGGTTACCCTCAGCTGAGAAACATCAGAGAAGACGTTCCTCACATTTTCCAACTTTTCAGACCCAGAGCATAGAGGTTTGATCCCTGGAACGCTTCCACCCTGAGCACCCTGCAGGCTACACCCAAACAACTCCTCCCAAAAGATGGGTAAGAACGGGTCCTGGGGGGTGTCTGGGCTCGAGGGGTTCAAGTGGAGCAGGAACTCCTGTAGCCCAGGCAGGTGCACAAGGCGGCGGATGGCAAAGCCTAATGAGCCCTGGAGGATAGGGAGGAAGCGGGGAGGGGTGGAGAGGACAAAGGCTGTGGTCCAGGCTTCACTGGTCAACCACTGCACCCCGGTCAGGCCCTGCTGCAAAACCTCGTCAAACAGGGCTACAGCATCATGCTCCAGGGCAAACACCAGAACCACTCGAGACCCAGAGGACCGTATATGGGCCACAATGGAGGCCATTGCGCTTGCCGTGTGGTTCTTGGGGATGATTTCATGGAGGGCCATGCAGACTCTGACCTTCTGGACCTAGAAAAGATCACCACAAACACTTAAACACACACTTTCAGCCATATTAACATTACATATTCATCCACACAGTGTATACATGTTCACTACATATAACAAACCTCTTCTGAAAATATCTGGGCTCCCTCCAGGAGGTATGTATCATCACCGACGACCACGCCCACCCAAGTCCAGCCAAAGTGCTGGATGAGCTGCACCAGAGCATTCACCTGGAATCAGACAGGGATTAGCTTCGTCCCCACGCTTAATTCTTATTGATTAGATTTGACCACATCAATTTGATTTGATCACATCAAGACAGAAGAATGGAATGAAAAGTCACCTGAAAGGTGTCGCTAGGAATGGTCCTAAGAAAGGCAGGAAACTCTGCCTTGTTACTGAGAGATGAACTGCTGGAGAAATAGCTGACCTGGTTAGACAAACAGAAAGAGAGAGAGAGAGAGAGAAATTAAATATGTATATATATATGTATATGTATATATATATATATCCCATAGAAGAACACTTGTTAGATCCAAATAGAACCATGTTTGATTCCAGGTTGAAAAAGTTTGTATTCCATGTAGAACCCTCTGTGGGAAGACTTCTACTTGGAAGACAAAATTATTCTAGCTTTGAAGAAGTACCATTCAACCAGGAACCATAAAGTGTACTCAAAAGATAATGTTATGGGGACTACTGAAAATCCCTATTATTATTTTTTATTTGAACTTTTTTTCTAAGATTGGAAAACTGAAGTTCAACAGATATTTGATATTTCTGGTCTGCCCACCTGAGGAACGTGGAAGACTCCCAAAAACCGGGCCACCGCCACAGAGAGAGTGGAGCTTCCATCCCCGATGACCACTGGAACCATGCCACGACAAGACCTTTCCCATCCTTCTTCCCCTCCCCCCATTATTTCTATGGAAGCCCTCAGGGCATGGAATGAAGCGCTGCAGGAGTCATAGATTTTATATCCTAGAGTGACGTTAGGGAGCAGATGATCATTTCTGTTGATCTCATCGATGGCAAAAAGCATTGTCTGCATCCAGCGGTATGTTCGCAAGTTAAACCTACATGGGAAAGAGGCATAGGGGATGAGTCCTAAATCGAATACATTTTTATTATCCTTATTTATTGTAAAATTATGCTTATTATTATAAGCTGTATCATTAGGGCACACTTGGAAATGATAAATTGCTATTTATGTGTGTCCCCATAAAATATGCAAACAAATATCGATGGCCCCAGTCGGAAATGCTCACCTGGTACACTGTGTGGACACTGGTTTGGATGTGAAGGAGAGATCAGCCTCCAGAACCATGTCATGGAGGGAGAAGAGGCCCCCCAGCATCACATCCCCGGTCCTTTGCAGTACAGGCAGGGCGGAGGCACCTGCTATCAGGCTACACTGCAGAGGCCCAGGCTGTGGTTGGGCTGGGATAAGGTAAAGGAGCTCCAAGCACAGCACGATCCCACAAAGAAACCCTGAACTCTTCATACTGCCAGCGCACCAGCACCTTTACCTCAGATACCACAAGTTTAAAAATCTATCAGTTTCAATACTGTACACCCAAAAAAATCAACCATACAATTTGACGTTTTATACTTCACAATAAAAATACATTATTAAATCAACACTTGATCCTCCATCATCGGTTCTTTGCCTTACAATACAGGCCCTCCAGCAAAGATGATCATTACCCCCCAACAGTAACCACCATGTTGTCTCCGGTTTCAGAAAACACTTCCTACTGAACAATGCCATAATCTGTATCCACACAAAACCTGCATCCAGCTGCCAGGCTGCCAGAGAGATACATTGATGTCGAACCCTCACAGCGTGGGTCCAGCTAAGTCAGTCTAGCTCATGGCAAGAGTTGTCTTTATATGCTGCCTACCTGACTGAACCCCCGGCTCAAAACACCCCCCATGACCGATGTAGGTCCTGTCTCACCAGGGATACAGAACAATGGAATGAGAGCATCTGCGAGTTTCACAGCGGGGGGCGGCAATGACTAGGAACTGCACATTTGACTGTAATGGATTGAGACAGGAGACAAACACCATTCTGTCTGAGTGTGAAACTCAGGATGGCTCACCTTTCCTCCCTGAAGACAGGTAACGGCTGTACATCTCAGACCACTCATCTACACACACTGACAACGAACGTCTCGAGGGGGGGGGTTCCTGACAATTGGATTTGCTAAAACACTGCTGTCACAGCTACCTCGGAGTCTCTCAAGGGAAGGAACAGAGACGAGGACCCGCCGTCGACTTGCTCCTCAGCTAGGGAAATATTTCACTATGAAATTGGATCCAGCTCATGTTGTTTTGTGTCATTAAGAAGGCCTTTCTTGTGTGTTTGCGATGAGGGGACTAGTGCTTTTGAGCCCCGTAAAGGAACAGACACCGAGAGACAAAATGTGGGTTTCAAAAGCAGCTGTACAGCTGTGGAGGAAGAAATCATTAGGTACCCATTTTGCGTGATAATCTGCGGTGTTGTTTGGGAACAGATCATTAGGACTAGCGCTGGTGGCTATATGAGACAGAGAGGGAGAGCGATAGATAAACAGGGAGAATAAGTGTTGTGTCGCCTCAGGCTCCAGTTGGGCTCCTCTTCGCTAATACCTCCCTTTGTGAGACAGAGAAGGGTAGGGAGAAATGGGGGGGCGGGGGGAGAGAGATAGTTAGGCACTGTGTGGTGGTGCTCCAGGCAACAGCTCCCTCTTCTCTCTCCTAATACATCCCTGAGACTAGCTCTGCTCAATTAAAAGGGTCATAACAAGATGTCCCAGGGTAAACCTCTCTCGAAGGAGGAACTGTTCAGGTGATAATGAAAACATGATGGTGAGCGAGAACAACACTAAGACAGCTGTATCACTGAGATCCTCCAGAGGAAAATGAAAGATTTTATAACATAGTTTTGGTGCCTATTAAAAATCGTCATTGTTTGTTTAGTTGCCTGATCTTACTCTTAAAATATGAGAGATATCTAACATTTAACTGAGGTAAAACTGTTCAAAGAAAAAAAAAAGTGTAACATCTATTGGTTCGTAAGAATTTCTAACAATGCCAATAATGACAGGTTTCAGATTTTTTTTCTTGATCAGGAATGTGTTTTTCTTTGAAAATGTTTAACTCAAATAAAGGATAGATTTCTCTCATGAGATCAAGGTGATAAACAACAATAACGTTTTTCATAGCATTTTTGCTTATCTTTACCAACTGTGCCAATAATTGTGGAAGGCACTGTACCCTCAATTGAGCTTACTAGAATCACAGATCTTCAATTTGTCACCATTGCAGAATTTGTTTGACGTGAGATATAACTATTTCCAGAGGATTCTACCTAGACCCCTCGATTTAGGGTTCTGCAAAGTTGGGTGGATGATGGGTCCTGTATGAAGATTTCTACTATGGACCTCTTAATCAGTTCTTTCCAGAACATGGTGTGAATGGTTCTACCAATAACGATTTTGTGCCAAAATGGTTCTTCCTAGAACATTTTGGTTTTTCTGTACAAGTTTCTTCCCAGAACTTGCTGTTAGGCGTTTGTCCAAGAACCCTTTCATCTATTGTAAGTGGTTCTTCCTTGAACTTATTAAGAAGTGGAAAATTCAGGGATCTCTTGATACCAAGCCAAGGTCAGGTAGACCAAGAAAGATTTCATACGAAACTGCAAGAAGAATTGTTCAGGATACAAAAAAAAACCCACAGGCAACCTCAGGAGAAATACAGGCTGCTCTGGAAAAAGACGGTGTGGTTGTTTCAAGGAGCACAATACGACGATACTTGAACAAAAATGAGCTGCATGGTCAAGTTGCCAGAAAAAAGCCTTTACTGCGGTTACAATATGCCTGACAACACCTTGACACGCCTCGTAGCTTCTGGCACACTGTAATTTGGAGTGACGAGACCAAAATAGAGCTTTATGGTCATAACCATAAACGCTATGTTTAGAGAGGGGTCAACAAGGCCTATAGTGAACAGAATACCTTCCCCACCGTGAAGCATGGTGGTGGCTCACGGATGTTTTGGGGGTGTGTGAGCTCTAAAGGCACGGGGATTCTTGTGAAAATTGATTGCAAGATGAATGCAGCATGTTATCAGAAAATACTGGCAGACAATTTGTTTTCTTCTGCACGAAAGCTGCACATGGGATGCTCTTGGACTTTCCAGCATGACAATGACCCTAAGCACAAGGCCAAGTTGACCCTCCAGTGGTTACAGCAGAAAAAGGTAAAGCTTCTGGAGTGGCCATCACAGTCTCCTGACCTTAATATCATCGAGCCACTCTGGGGAGATCTCAAACATGCGGTTCATGCAAGATGACCAAAGACTTTGCATGACCATTTTGCCAAGACGAATGGGCAGCTATACCACCTGAAAGAAATCGGGGCCTAACAGACAACCATTATAAAAGACTGCACGCTGTCATTGATGCTAAAGGGGGCCATACACAGTATTAAGAACTAAGGGTATGCAGACATTTGTACAGAGGTCAGTTCATTTATTTCTTTGCCATGTTGCCATGTTTTGTTTTATGATTGTGCCATTCTGTTATGACCTATAGTTGGATGTGAATCCCATAAGAAATAAAAGACGTGTTTTGCCTGCTCACTCATGTTTTCTTTACAAATGGTACATATATTATCAATTCTCCAAGTGTATGCAAACTTTTGAGTCCAACTGTATGTAATAGATTTCCAATTAGATTTCCAGATATACAATGTTAGATTTCCAGGATCAAGTACATTTAGTTGAATACTAATGCGCAGACAATATTTTAAAGCACAGATGATAAACTCAATAAAAATACTTATTTACAGATACAGAACCTTTCTTGCCTTCCCAAGAATACTTGCCTTCCAAACATTCATCAAAATAAATATTTCTGTCATAAACGGGTCTTTTAATACGGTTTTATGTAGAACTCATTGCCTAGTGAAAAACCCTTGAATTTCAAAACAGGTTCTTCAAAATTGTTGTCAGTAGAACCCTATGCCTTTGCACAGAACCCTTCAGGGATTTTTTTCCCTAGTGTATCTAGAGTGTAAAAATGGGATTCAAACCTAAATTAATGAAACATGAAATATATCTTCATTTCAGACATGATACAGGTGTCGTCATTTTTTTAAGGGTTTTTTCATGTTTGTGAGGTGTACCTTTTTGCTTAAACTAGATTTGCTCTGTGGCTGTTCTGTTATTTGTTTAAACCACTGCAATAAGAGGTAATGATTATGATTTTCAAATCAATCTATTTTGACAAAGGACAATGTTAGAATAATTATAGGCCTTGACCTCTTATTTCCCTGATGGAATAGTCTAAAATTAAATAGTTCAAATGTTTTACTGATAAAAAGTTCTATGGTAAGCAGCTTACCACTGAGAAGAACAGAAAGACACGGCTGTGGGACTTGGCTGTGGGACTTGGAATCATTAGAACAATCTAAATTTAAATAGTGTAAATGGTGTCTAAATAGTATTGTTTCCACTTTGTGTGTTGACTGTGGTGTTTGCACATATGATGTTAGATCAGTGTTGGCATTTTTTTTTACAAAAAATGCATGTTTTTGGTTTGTTTTCAGATCATGAGCTACAAGCATTTAGATTTGGGGACATCATTTTAGGCGGAAATTGACTTTTTTTGCCCCTTAACTAACAAGAATACTCACTTTCACTCACTTTTAATAAATTGGGACGAGTGAGAGGCGTGATCAGAACAATGTATTGTATAGTTTGATTGACCGATTTCAGACATACAGCTGGACATTTGAATTGTAAACGTTTATTGTCTTAAAATAGCAAAAGGTAGGGAAAGATGTATGGTATCAGCGCTTGTAGATATGTGTTGACTGACACAATCTTGCCTTTCACTTGCCAGACTCCAACCTTTATACTAATAATCTGAATTTTTATGTTTAAGTAGGCAAACAGATTTTAAAATCAACTCCTAATGAATTGTATACAAATATGAATATGATTATAGTGAAGATGGTACACCTGTAAAAATTATTATTTTGAATGAGCGCAAAAATAAAATAAAAAGCCAAAATTGCAGATTTCTGCAGTTTAGAAATCGCACATGTTCAAATTGCAATTTCAATATGATTTCAATTAATCATGCAGCCCTACTCTTCAGCTGAACTTCTTATATTTCTCTTAGAATAATGATTCCAAAAAATTAGCTACCAGAATCAGATGCCAACAACGATCAACCCTGTTACCTGTGCACTCACTCTCTTTCTCTCGGCGGGCTCACAGAAAATGCGCACATTCCAAATAGTGCAAACTAGGTCTGTTGCTTGAATGACACACAGAGGACCCAAAACATTTGCATTTTTTATTCAACGATATCATATTTCTTGATGGCTTTCATAAATGATCGGAATTACAGATGAATAGATCAGGGGCTATTTTTTTATTTGTAAAAAAATATATATACATAATTTGAGATCCAGGGCTATTCATAAATGATACGGAGCTATAGCCCCAGACGCCCATGCCTAACAACGCCAATGGTAGCTATCTAGCAATTCTACAAAGAAAGTTAGCTGCGGTAGTGTATTTTGATTTGAATACACCAGACATTGATAAATGTACATTTCATGGTGAAGGGACGATTTCATGATCAGGAGGTTTTCCAAAATAAGCAATCAGCCAGCATTATTCTGAGCAAGTGGAGAGCAGGTGAACAGCTTTGGAGAAGTCACGATCAGATGGCAGGCATGACAAGGCACCAGTGAGACAAACTGTGCTGTCTGCCTGCCTCTGGAGGATGTGTTCATCATATAGGTTGAATACATTATTGTTATCAAGAGCATCTAAATTTGGTGCCTAACACAGAACTTGACTTGCATCAGCTGTCATATCATGAATATGGATTATGGAATACTGCAAAAACACCTTGACATTTTTTCCTCTTGGACCCAGGCCCTTTATGACCTAATAAGACAGCACCAAATGTTCTGCAAACACCAGCCAAGGAGGCTTGTCAGGCTTGGAAGTCATAATACAAAGCTATCAGCAGGGTTGGCAGCTGCTACAGGATCCCACTGTGTCCACAGAATGTCACCAGTATGATATCACATACTGTCTACTTGGTCCTTGTACATCTACAGAAATAAACAGGCTAAATAGAACCATATAGGATTCTTCGGCATGTATCCATAGGACAACTCTTTTTAGTCCTGGTTCTATGTATAACTGTCTATGTAAGTTTCTTCAAAGATCACCCAGTATATAGTTCTGCCTAGAACCCTGTATAAAGGGTTTGACCTACAAACCTCTATGAGGAGTTCTACCAATCACCATGTTATCATGTGAAGGTTATTCCTAGAACCCTCTATGAATAGCTTTTCTGCCGATAACCTTTTACCTCTGGAGTTTTCTTTCTAGAACTATCTATTAATGTTTTTACCAGCCTTATTGGCCTTTAAAATGTAATGAACAAGTGGAGTTGCGGGGCCTTTCAAGGATTCATCCAAGTTAATTTGCTATGTAAACAAATCATCTTTGGAAACAAAAATCATCTGCATTCTCATACCTTGCTCCCACCTGAACACAAGGTTCCCCATGCAAAGTCCATGGTAAAGTTGGTTTCAAATAAAAGCAACATAATTAGTGGATGTAGTAATAATACAAACAAGAATCATGTGTTTTAACATTCAAAAGTGATTGTTTTTGATTATTTTATACCTAATAAAAACTAGTATTTACTGCATTTTAAGACAGCTTACAGACAGTCATGGTACAACATACGATATGACAATGTGTCATCACCAAAATTCAATCACAACCTGTCAATGCCAAAAAGGACTTGAGTCAACATGAAAGCCCCATTCTCAATCCTAAAATCTCATCTCAGACCTTACCAAACAAATTCCTCCTCTCTTCACCACACTCAACAGAAGATCAGGAATCACGAACATTGTCTTAGAAAAATCAGTCAGAATGAGGTTTTCGTTAAGCTTAATGTTTATGTTACTTCTTCTGGCAATGAGTGGTTTACTTTCATTTGAGAACATTATATTTCACAGTAGATTTACAAACCTGGAGCAGTTAACAACACTCTCAGCAGAGTCAGATCAAGAGCTCTTTGTTCAAGGTTGAGCTCAGGCCTATATACACTCAGTATAGCCCATTGTGTCCCACCCATGCATGGTTAGACTACATGTCACACAAGCCGTTCTGCAAAGATCGGCACAATGTTTACAATCCTTGAGAAGTTAGCCATTGCTGTACTTATCTGCTGTAGGCACATCCTGTTCAGTGAGAAGAGCAGAAACACACACACACACAATTTCCATACTCAATTACTTGATTATACTTTGAACTTCCAATTATCATACTAATAAGCAATATAATTTAATTGCAATATGGAAGAACAACATTTTCCATCATATTGTTCTGGTTAGGGTAATGCTGATTTGTTTATTCAGGTTTTTGCAATTACTGTCGCCGACTACATTTAGTTACACATCATAGACAAGTATTGTTACTCCAAGAGTTCAAAACCTACAAAAATGTCTCTGCCTGCATCAGAATTTTTCCTTTGTCTGATTCTGGTAATACAGGCAAGACAGAAAGGAAACAGGCTAGCATCATGTAGCTATCTCAGTCAAGAAGTGTTGAATCTGGCTTTGCTGTGTATCCCTCAGGGCTAACAAATGTGTCTGTAATGTAGTCAGGAATCCATGACTGTTGCTACACAGTGTTTTGGCTTATGATGTAGAAGCTGCACTGAGAAAGGGAAGATGCTGAACAAATTTGTGGGACCACCCATGAGTTGTTCAGCATCTTCTCTTCCTCAGTGCAAACATATATTTTGCTGTTTTCCCCTAAAAGTTTGCAGATTTTTAGATCTTTTCCTGATGTTCTGGACGAGTCAAAGCCTATCTGGTTGCAAACAAATTCCTTTCGGCGAGTGGGGAGATATTCTTTGGAAATGGATCGTATGGGAGCAGCTTCACATGCCCCCCAGTGGATAAGAAGCTTGCTACCTAGCACCAAATACTAACTAACACGCTAGTCCTAACAAGTCCTATGAAACGTTGTTTTCTGGCAAGCAAGCAAGTTTATTTATATGGCACAATTCATACATCAAAGCAATTTAATGTGCTTTACAAAGAAAAATAAAATAAAAAATATATAAAAATACAATAACATAAAAAAAAATACTCAAATGAAAACATCAAAACAAATGAAAACATCATAATAATAAAAATACAATAAGAAAACATATAAAGACTAAAAAAAGATTAAAAATGGGATAAAAACATAGGAACCTATAAGGCTAAACAATGTGGTTAAGTTTAAGTGCTCAGTCGTAGGCATGTGAAAAGAGTAGTGTTTTTAACCTGGATTTAAAAATGGATACGTTTGGGGCACGTCTAAGATCTTCTGGTAGTTTATTCCAGTTGTGTACAGCATAAGTGCTAAACGCAGCTTCTCCATGTTTAGTTTGGACTCTGGGCTCTACTAGCTGACCTGTGTTCATGGATCTAAGAGCCCTGCTCGGTTTATATTCTTCAAACATATCAGAAATGTATTCGGGTCTTAAACCATTCAGAGATTTATAAACTAAAAGCACCACTTTGAAATCTATTCTGTAACTGACTGGAAGCCAATGTAAATATTTAAGAACCGGAGTGATGTGCTCTGTTCTCTTGGTCCTGGTTAACATTCTAGCAAGCGCATTCTGAATGAGCTGCAGCTGTTTTACAGTCTTTTTCGGGAGTCCAGTTAAGAGGCCATTACAGTAGTCAACCCTACTAGAGATAAATGCATGAATGAGCTTCTCTTGGTCTTTTTGGAACACTAAGCCTTTGATTCTGGCTGTATTTTTTAGATGATAGAATGCTGTTTTGGTGACCGCTTTGAAATGACTGTTAAATGTGAGGTCTGAGTCTATCAGAACACCAAGATTACGCACTTGATCCCTGGTTTTAAGGGCCCGATAATCCAGCTCTTAACTAATACTTGTTCTTTTATTTTTGTTGCCAAACACAATATCTCAGTTTTATCTTGGTTTAATTGTAGACAATTTTGGTTCATCCAGGTATTTATGTGCTCTATACAGTGACGCAGAGAGTCTATAGAGCTGTTGTCATACGGTTTGAGAGCCATATATATTTGAGTATCATTAGCATAGCTGTGGTAGTTAATGTTGTTGTTCTGTAGAATTTGGCCCAGAGGTAGCATCTAGAGATTGAACAGAAGCAGTCCGAGAACTGATCCCTGTGGAACTCCGCATGTCATAGCCACCCTATCAGATTCATGATTACCAATGGTGACAAAGTAACTCCGGCCATCTAGATAAGATCTGAACCAATCAAGGACTGTCCCGGAGAGTCCTACCCAATGTTCCAGCCTATCTATTAGTGTTCTATGATCTACAGTGTCAAAGGCTGCACTGAGATCTAATAGAACTAGAACTGTTATTTTATCAGAATCAGTATTCAGCCGTATATCATTTAAAACTTTAATCAGGGCCGTTTCAGTACTGTGGTGAGGTCGGAAACCTGACTGAAATTTGTCTAAGAGACCGCTTGAGGTCACAAAATTTCTGAGTTGATTGAAGACAACCTTCTCAATGATCTTGGCTATAAAAGGGAGATTTGATACAGGTCTATAGTTGTTCATTATAGATGCATCCAGTGTTCTCTTTTTTAATCGGGGCTTAATGGCAGCTGTTTTCAGAGACGTTGGGAAAATGCCTGATTGCAGAGAACTATTAACTATTTGCTGTAGGTCCATTGTTATAGAGTTAAAATTGTTTTAAAAAGTCTGATGGCAGTGTGTCGAGACAGCAAGTGGAAGCTTTCAGATGTCGAACTGTTTCTTCTAGGCATTTTTGATCAATTGTATTAAAATGCGACATAATAACCAAGTTATGTCTTGGTGGTCGTGGTGACGGTACAGAGTCCTTTTTAGACTGTGCAGTTCTGATGGCCCGTCTAATACTAATTTTTTCACTAAAGAAACACGCAAATTCATTACATTTCACAGTGGACATGAGTTCTGATGCTATCTGCTTTATTGGGTTTCTAAGCTTGTCGACCATGACAAATAGAGTGCGGGTATTGTGGATATTCTTGTTGGTCATTCCCGATAAATGTTGCTGTCTGGCCCTGCGTAACTCATTGTTGAAGCTACCAAGGCTTTGTTTATAGATATCATAGTGAATTTGAAGTTTAGTTTTCCTCCACTTACGTTCCGCTTTCCTACATTCTCTTTTCAGGGTGCTTACCATCATGGTGGTTCTCTGTGGTGTTTTCTGTTTGCTCATAGTTTTCTTTACCTTTACCGGTGCAACACGATCCATGACATTCAATATTTTGGCATTAAAATGATCCAGGAGTACATCAACTGACTCAGCACTTATTGTTGGAGAGATAGCTATGGCTTCCATAAACTGAGCTTTGGTACTCTCATTAATGTACCTTTTCTTAACAGAAACAGAGTTTACTGGAACATTAGGGGTGATAAGTGATTCAAAAAAGACACAGAAATGATCAGACAGGGCCATGTCTTTAACCATGACAGAGGAAATCTCGAGACCTTTAGAGATAACCAGATCTAGAATGTGGCCTTCAGTGTGTGTACACTCTTTCACATGTTGAGTGAGATCAAAAGTGTCAAGTAGTGCAAAAAGTTCTTTGACATTATTGTCTGTACTATGATCTATGTGGATGTTAAAATCCCCTGTAATAATAAACAAGTCATAATCAACTGATATAACAGATAGTAGTTCAGCAAAATCATCAGTAAAATTTGCAGAATATCGTGGAGGTCTGTAAATGGTTAAAAATAAAATTTTGGGGGTATATTTCAATGTAAAACAGAGGTATTCAAAATAAATAAAATTACCTATTGCATTTTCTTTGCACTGGAATGTATCGTTGAATAGGGCAGCCACTCCTCCTTTCCTACCATTTCGACACGTATTCATATAGACAAATTTTTCAGGTGCTGTCTCGTTAAGAATGGCAGCACCACCGTCTTCTGTTAGCCACGTTTCAGTGAGAAACATAAAATCTATGTTGTAGGATATTATAATGTCATTTACCAAAAATGATTTGTTGGCGAGAGATCTGATATTAAGTAAAGCCAGCTTAATAGATATAATAGAGGTTCTTGGACTAGTAGGTTGACGTGTTACAGTAAACAGATTAGACAAGTTTACTTTATAGGTTGCATGCTCACGATTCCTTCTATTTCTAATCAACACAGGAATAGAGATACTGGGTCCTAGCTTGTACTCAAAACAGTCGGCATTGCTATTTTCACAATAGCAGGGACCCGGAGCACAGAGTATATTCTGTGCTCTGTGGAAATAAAGGACAAGGTTGTTGACGATGTGGCAGTTGTCTAAGCATTCGTTTTACACAGGGGGGAGGAGTGGGACATAGGGAAAGATGAGCTCTGCTCTCTTTGGTTAGAACTAGCTCCCTGATTGGTGAGTGTGGTGGAGGGGGGGAGGGTGAGTGTGGTAGAGGGGGAGAGGGGGAGTGTGATAGAGGGGGAGAGGGTGGGTGTGATTGAGGTGGAGAGGGTGAGTGTGGTGGAGGGGGGGGGAGTTGTTGTGCCCCTGTTTGGGACAAGGACAACTTCTGGAAGCACTGGGTGATTTTAGTTAAAGGGTCAGGAGAGGGGGAGGGTGGATACTCTGCTTATGAGTACTGTCCTTCATGCTTATCTTGTTTGGGAATGGCATTCCAAGAGTGTGACGTATGTTGGCACCAAACAGCTGGCATCCCATGATGTTTGGATGAACCCCATCAGGTCTAAAGCGGTCTTTACAGTTCCAAAAAATATTGAAATTGTCAATAAACCTTATCCCATGGTTGAGGCATGCCAATGTCAGCCACGTATTCAGCCCAAGGAGTCTGCTAATAGATTCAATTCCTTTCCCCAAGGTTGCAGTGGGGCCTGAGATGAAAACATGTTGTTGAAAGTTGTTTATTTTCTCCAGTAGCATAGAAAAATCATTGTTCAGGATCTCAGAGCCAGTTTTCCTTTGTAGAATGTCAAAAGACCCAGTGTGGATAATAATCTGCATGTTGCGTGGATGTGTAGAGAGAATAACTGGCAACATTTCTGTTAGCTCTCTGACCGATGTGTCAGCCATGGTTAGGTTTTCAGTCTTTGCCATTCTGATATGCTTGGTTATGTCGTCCCCAATCAAGGTAGTATCTGGCTTATCAGATGTGGAGTTAGCAACGTTTCTTCTTGGCAGGCCAGTTTCCAGAAGTGTATCCCACCAAGAGCGGATACCCTAAATATTGTCACCATGTTGGAAAAGTCCTGACTACGGCTGACTTTATTCCATCGTATGCCCTGAGGTGTACTTCTGACATTTAGGAAAAGCATGGCTGCGATTGTGTGTAGCACAGTTTCAAGTCAGGTTTACTCTCTCACTGGTTCCAGAGCGAGAAAGGCAGATGCTATTATACGAGCCACTATTGCTAAATGCACTGTTTAGCTCTGGATTGGAAACATTGTAGGACCATATTGAGAGATTAAGATAAAAACATGTTGCTGCTAAAAAAAACAGTCTTGAAAACCTCTTGTTGCCTTTCCACAAGAATGGATTCTTAGCTGCAATATGCCCTGTAAGGCCATTTCTCATATGTGTTCTTTCCTCAATCGAAGACTGAACTTTGGAAAAATGACTACTGCCATTTACTGAGTAAACACATCACTGTACCCTTTTCTGTCCCTCAAGGACGAAAACTTTAAGTACTGTTCATCAGATGCAGACAGCGTTTTAGGTCTTCAATTGCTTTTCCTGTCTTCAACTTGCCCAGCTTCTTTACCTTTTTTATGACATTTCTTCTAGCCATATAACAACATATCAATTTCCTTTTACAACACAATAGATCTTTGTTACTTGTGGTCATTTTGACTTGTATTTATTCTAATTTTAGGAAGCGTTTCTTTGAGCAAATAACCACTTCATATCCAAAACAATAACTTAATTCATTAATAACAAAATGTTAAAAGTTGTCTTAAGATTTTGAAGTACTGTACAGTATATTTGTAGATCCAGTGTGTGGCAAAGTATTCAAACCCCTGACCAATTCCCTCATTGCTGAATTACAAGTGGTAAACGGAAATTCAGTTCTGCTTGATGTCTAATTTGAAAACAATGACACTCAAAATCACTTGTAAGGTGAAATTTGTTGTATGTTGGAAAATATTTGTAATTAAATAACTGTTGCTAGCATAAGTTTTCGACCCCCACACATTAATATTTGGTAGAGACACATTTTGCTGCAATAACTACTTTAAGCATGGACTTTGACTGGGCTACTGTAGGTCATTCACCATTTTGTTATTTAGCCACTCAAATGTTTGTTTAGCCTCGTGCTGCTAAAAATCATTGTCCTGCTAAAAGTTACATTTCCTTCCAAGCTTCAGTTTTTTAGTGGACTCAAACTGGTTCTCTTGCACTACTTCACTGTATTTTTTCTTTCAATTCTTCTTACAAGTTTAACTAGATGTTAATGAAAAGCATCCCCACAGCATGATGCTGCCACTGCCATACATCACTGAAAGATGGTGTGCGTTGAGGCATGAGCAGTGTTACGGTTGTGCCAGACAGGCACTTTTTGGGGGCAAAAATCTCTATCTGGGTCTCATCTGAATGCCTGATCACTTGTCTATGCTTAACGGGTTTTAGAAATCAGCCGTTTCATATAGTGGTTGAAATATCGATCGTGTACCCGGTCGTCAAGGGAGAGAGTAATTCAATTATTTATTGCAGCATTTAATAGTCTATTGTTCATGAGGTTACAGACTTGGTCTTCATACTCGATGTCATCTCACTCAATCTGAACTCAATCTCAAAGAAACTTCCAGTTGTCCTCTACTTTATAGACATCCCAACCAGAATTCACATCCCAGTACTGTAAGCTCATTGGCTAATTACTGTCAGGCTTTGACTGAACGTGACTTCCTGTGTACGGATATTCTTTTGTTATATAAACATAACAAGCATACATTCATACTCTACAACACTCCCCCCATCAAACATTTAAACAAAAAAAATACATGTTTGATAAAACATTAAAAGTAGAACTCAATTCCTAATGAAAAGAAAAGGTCCATACACTTATGTTACAAATGACTAAGACAAAACAACAAAAAGGAGTATCTGACCAATGAGCTCTTATTGTTCCCCAAATGAAAATGAATGTAATCAAGACACAATTGACACACCCCACTCTGATTCATAATTCAATGTATGACACTCATCAAGTCCTCCCCCACCTCAGATTATAGGGGTTGAGAAACATACTGACATCAACAGGCTACTACCAGTATTAACGGTGTTCAGCAGAAAATCAGACCAAAACATAACATCATGATTAAAACATTTCCCCAAAGTCCATTGAACAATCAAAAAACCCCCTTGTCCGTATCATCATCCATGCTACAACATCATGCAAAAGACTTGTGCATATCCTGTTGTACCTGTGAAAGATTCTACCTTTAAATAGGGAAAAATCCTACCTTTAATAGGGAACAATTCTACCTTTAATAGGAAAGGATTCACTATCCAAACATATCATGATAGCCGTCAAAATGTCAATCATTAAGCATCATCACAAAATACGTCAAAGTACAATATCGGGATTGTCATCGTACAGTTTCCCACCTGTCTTGCGAGAAACCTTCATACATATGAAATCACCATATCAGTTCATTTAGGAAAATCTTAGATTGTAAGGAATGAAGTAAGTTTCCAATCAAGTGTCCTGTAGTTCTTGTCTTCCGTTTTCTCTGTCTTGTATCAGTGATGTAAAGTTCCAATATCAGTTATTGCAGTCAGTGTGATGTGGATCCAGCAAATTCCCTGATTGTCCTAACAAGTCAGTGTAGGTGTGTAATGGAATAGTGAGCATCCAACACTTCATTAATTCAAGATTAACACCACAACAGTGTCTTCCACTGTGTTGGGACCATGTGACCTTTCCAGTCAACTGGCCCATGGTACTCTGACCTGTAGTATGTGGAGTCCTTCAGGATGAGAGGTGGATTCTCCTCTCATCTCGCTGTCGATGATTCATCTAGAAATGTGAGTGAGAAGCCAAGTGATCTGACCATGGCATCGTTCTGCCATGTGGTGGACTAGGAACAGATTCATCCAGTGTGGTTGTAGAAATCACTCTAGAACACGTTGCTGTACTCACAATTGTCTGTATCCAGTCAGTGATGTGATGTATCATCAGAAAGGGGGTTGTGATGTCCTGATCTGTTGAAAGTACAACTGCAAAACAACGATTAGTGTGGTTCAACAGTCCATCGGACTTTCATCCACTGGGTATTGTTCCGTCAACTCCCAACAATGAAGACAATAGATCAGTCCTGAAATCTTGTGGCTCTCAGAAGTTCCATCATTAGAGTGAAGCTTACACCCCATTAAAACATGTTTCTATAATAGTCTATGTCAAATTTCCTTTTCCATCCAGAACTGGCTTGGTTGATGTTTGATTCCTTGTGCTATATTTATGCCCAATAGCAACTAGCAGTGGAATAAGATTTCACTTGACTTTGCTTAGCCAAAAATGGTTAGATCTATTCTATTCAACCATTAAAATGTTAGACCTTACATCAAACAAACAATTTCCAAATAAACCAATTAAAAACATCCTGTGAATGGAAGATGTAAAACATAACAGATGCCAATGCTCCATTATTGCATTACAACTATGCAAACAAAAAAAACTCAATTTTTCATGTAACTCTTTGTAAGTGCCAATTTGATTTGCCAACTCTCAGTTCAGCTCTTTCCAGTCATAATCAATTATCATATCATACATTCCCCCTGCTTTCATTCATTAAGACAATGGAAAGTGACACCATGAGTGAAATAGAACAATGACAAATACGGCCACAGGAGGCGCCATCCTGAACCACACTGGCCATCATTACAGGACAGACATGAAAAATAGAGAATTGGTAGTAGGTATGGATCTAGAATCCATTCGATAAGGAGTTGCATACTGTATATTCATAACAAAACAAAGTGAAAATTTTAATAACACAAACATTCACAAACACAATCAAAGACATCAATCTGCAACACAGTCGCTTCTGCAAAGAAATTATAAACCATATAACCTATTAACAAATGGGTCTTACATAGCTAAACAGCTCTCAAACTTTACCTCAGTACCTTCACACAGGTTTGCAAAATTGGCTATCATGCATTCACAAACTCCTGTAGTTTCTTGGCACATGCCTAACTAAACTGGTTTGCTCTCTAGGGGATAAACTGCTCAGCTAAATTGTAGGAGAGAAAAAACTCCAGTCCATGTTGCAGTGGTTTACCTGCTGCAACCACCAGGGCAATTGTATTAGCATAGCTACAGCACCCAAATTTAGCATTTTCACAGGCAATGACCAAACTACCTTGTGACAAACAATGTCTTGATTAACCTTCTGCATTTAAGGAAATTCACAAACTTTTATTAATTTTTATTCCAAATAGTGGCAGTCAGCCAAATCCTAAATCACAACTTTAATGCATATTTTGACCACATCTGTGGTTCCATTGACATTAAG
This sequence comes from Esox masquinongy, assembly GCA_016801175.1. NCBI lineage: Eukaryota > Metazoa > Chordata > Actinopteri > Esociformes > Esocidae > Esox > Esox masquinongy. The sequence continues at coordinate 38,057 of JACXGI010004869.1, forward strand.
ATTGTTCTATCATCAACAATGGGGGATGACTTTAAGTCTCTACCCTCACTGCAGTTGGTTTCAAAATTATAAATTTCTACGTTAAAGCTACTGAGAGGTAAATCTATTTAGCTTTCACTTATTGTTTGATTATCCCAAAACTGAATATACTTTAGTTGAGGAAAATACCACAGGTGAGACCAGTCTGAACACTCAAATTTAACCCTTAGCAATAGTTACCCTGATTTAATGGGAAACAATAGTAGGGGCCATCCCAGGAGGTCTGCTCCCCTTCCTGGAGCCCATGACTTTACCCACTTATGGTAGGCCATAAATAAAGGCCAAATGGAACGTTTAAAATGTTTATGAAATTTAAGTTTCCACATATTAAAAATCTAACATGGTCCTCAGACTTTCTGTAGCAAGATATGTTATCCTTTCAACTTAGCTGATATCCTTCATTAACTGAAGATTTTAGATTTAATGTCCTACCCATCTAATATTGTTGCGGTATGTAAAAATGTGCTTGCCATATCTACACAGCAACTCAACATTAGGGTGGAAATTAAGAAAACTCATAAGAATGGTGATGTTGACAGGGAACAGATGTATGACCTCACTATTATCAAGGTAAAATGAGTAATAAAAAAGACACTCAATGTAGGCCTTAAACACTGTTACATCAATACCCTATTTGTTCATTAGTCAATTTACCATTTTAGAATTTAAACTCCATTAACGAGTATCAGGCGTTGGTTTTAAAACACAAGTATGATCTCAGTTATCATTGGTAAACAAATAAAGAAACATTGGTAAAGAAACTATACTATTTATCCAAACTCAATGCAGCATTTAAAATAGGTCATCTAATTTTATAGTGGGGAGTAAACTCGCTTTGGCTGTTTTGTAGGCTATGACTATATTTGGATTCAAATTCAGTCCTCATGGGACACAGCGTGTTTTCTTAACATTAAAGACTGTCACCATGTGGATTCCTCATTCTACTTCATACAAGGAGAGAGAAAACACAATTTTTAACCCTTTGTAAGAAAACCATGAGATTATATTTTACCAGATTAGAAAATTATCATTGTACCAATTTCTAATTCATCACTTGGTTTGAATTTACAGAATACAACATTATCAATGCAATAAATGTGTTTGGCTCAAAATTATAGAGCGAACATGACAGACTATTTCTTGAATACCTAATAAAACATGTTCAAGCATGACAGGGCAAAACAGGCTCTCATAAATGCCTATTAAAACATGTTACAGTATACACCATCAAAGTGCTTTTCAAACTACATGTAATATTTAATTAATAAGTTAATGTTTAATGGTTAGGTACGATACATTTTTGGAAATAATCATTTAAGAACTCTAAATCAATGATTATGAAAGCTCACGTCAGTTCCTTGTATCGTCCATGATTCCAGGTTCCCATAACAGAGAATCCATCTTGTGACTGCTGTCGGTCGGCCAGGTGGTCAAACAAAATCTACATCCATTTTGATTGTTTCCTTTGTCTCCTTTCCCACCTTACGACTGTTGTCCTCTCTCGGCCATCCTGACTTTCCTTTGTCTTTGCTCTTCGTGTGTACCACACTCTCCATCTGTTCTCCATTCACAACTTCCTCAGAATCCATCTTGTTCAGCCAGAAAACCATCTTGGTTTTCTGGCCATCTTGTTTAGCCGATTCTAGGCATTATTGTTAATGATCTTTTTCGTTCTTGATGGTGTCCCATTCGCGCCATGGTATTTAAAACATGAATGCATCATGCACGTCAGAGGCTGCAGTTCTCCTTCTGTTGTATTTGTTCGAATAACAATGTTAAGCTTCTGCACACTACTCAACTAGTGCGGATTCTCTCATTATAGCCCGAAGAGAGGTTCACCCACGTAATAACTTTACGTAGCCTAGACACGGGGGTTTTTAGGTCTTAACTCGTACGAATAACAATGAAGCTTCTACACACTACTCAACTAGGGCGGATTGTCTGTGCCCACAGACAGGTTTCCACTCAATAAAAATTGCGGCCTAGACGGGGAGTACTGGGGCTTGTTCGACTACCTAACGCTTTTTCAATCTAGACAGTTCGTTATATGGTGTAGTTTTATGATGCATTGTTCATTTGTTTTCAGCAACCAGTAAATGGGAAAAACAACTTCTTGAGCCCCGAAGATTTCCAATTGATTTTCAGTAGAATCTTTAAAACTTCTCCATCTGGTCGCAGGCAGCATGATGTTAGAAATCAGCCGTTTCGTATAGTGGTTGAAATAATGATCGCGTACCCAGTCGTCAAGGGAGAGAGTAGTTCAGTTATTTATTGCAGCATTTCATAGCCTATTGTTCATGAGGTTACAGACTCGGTCTTCATACTCGATGTCATCTCACTCAATCTCAAAGAAACTTCCGGTTGTCGCTCTACTTTATAGAAATCCCAAACAGAATACACATCCCTGTACTGTAAGCCCCTTGGCTAATTACTGTCGTGCTTTCACTGAATGTGACTTCTTGTGTACGGATATTCTTTTCTTATCTAAACATAACAAGCATACATTCATACACTTCAACACGGTGTGGAATGCTATTTGATCATTACTTTCCCTCAGATTCACAGCCAGATCCTTCAACATTAGAGTTTTGATTCATGAGAAGTTTTACATGAAATTGTCATTTTTGACTGATTGGCAACAATTGTTATCTGTTCTTTACTCCCAGAAATAGCATTTGATTTGAAATTACTGAAAATAATTTACAGAGAAGAGGAAATAGATCCAGCAAATTTAGTTGGAAATCACCTCAGGACTAAGTATGTCGCTTCATATTTTCACGGATGGACCTAAGGATAGAATAAGGGCAGCTTTTGGGGAATTTACTGCAGAAATTATTAGAAGTCCTATTTGTCTTGCATTGCAATGAGTGGAGGTGGTATAACCTGAAAGAGCGGTCATGTATTCTGATACTTGCACTGCCCTGAATAGCTTGCAGTAAGTAAAGCAGAAGCTCAAGGTATGATCTTGTCTAACATAAGGAAGAGGTAGCAGGAATTGTGGGAGAGTGAAGAGGGTGAGACATTTATATAGCATTAAAAAACAGCAGGACAAGGGAGGGCAGGTCAGAGCCGGAAGTAGTCAGTCATTCTTAGACATTGACTGGAACATAGAAAGCGGAATGACACCTTGAGAGTTATAGGACAACACCAGTCAAGGGGGGAGTGATTATTTCCAAGTGAGGGCGTCTGTTGTATGCAGTGTATTTGTTTATTGTCTGCTTGCTATGTAGTTTATAGACAGGACACTTTATATAGATAATATGCAAAATTGAGCACTTATGTACACACTTTCACACAACATATTCCAATTGTTGCAAACAAACGAACGTTCACATGCAAACACACAAAACCCTTTAACAGTTACCATAACTTACTCCAAACAAGTTTATGAGTAATGACATCTTTAATGAAAAATATAGACAAGATGTTTTGTGTAGTTTTACTGGCCTGATATTAGAAAAAGAGAAGCAGAAAAAGATTAGGTTGTAGCTTGCTCTTTTGTTTGCTCTATAGTTTATTTTTTTGGCTTTGCAGCTACAATTTGTTGGAACCTCAAATTCTAGCTTCTCCATCTCTTTCTGTCACCTATCGTGCAGGTAGTTACCACTATATGCAATAATACATTTTGTTGTGTATGAAACAATAAGCAGTAATTATGGTAGGGCCTGTTAAATAAATAAGAGGTAGGATAACACAAATACTTAGCAGAATGTGTTGTTGCTTGCTAATTAAATATTTGTAAGATTTGTGTAGATAATTGTACTGCAACACTGGTCAGTGTGTTTATGTTGCTTAATTTACTGTACATATAAAAAAAGAACATCAGTGGATGTCTTCAAGCCTGTTAGCTTTCTGCGCACTGATTTTGTCTCTGCAGTCTTTTGAGGTTGACATGAATGAAAAAATACTTTATTACATGAACAGCAAAAAAAATGTGTGGCTTGTGTTTTAGTCACTTGAAAGATTGTACATAGGAATTAGAATAACTGTTACATTTTCCTATTACATAGAAGAAAAATACACTTATTGCAATAGCAATGAGTCAATTGAGAGCATGGGGCTATGAGTGAGAATACTCCATTTGAATGTCAGACTACATTCAATCCAGTAAAGTATGTTATACTATTGTGTTTTATTATAAGTCACGGATAAAGTTCTCAGATAAATTTGCCAGATGGCCCTGTTTCTCAAACAGGCCCCAAATTAATTTGTGTATGAGATATTATTTAAAACAGTCACAAAATCTTCCCTACTGTTTAATTAAAAAGCAAATGGGTGGAGACGGCAACCATAATATTTTCTCTCCCTGTGCTGCAACAGTTATAGTTTAGAATACCCACTGCTTGTAACAGGCTGTCAAAGAAAAAAACAATTACAGAGATGCTTCCCTGGAGAGAGACAGAGACTGTTGTTTTTGAACATAGAGCCCCAGAGAATCCCCTGTGTGCCTTTGCAATATCCCCTCCCTACCCGGAGAACTGTTTTAATGAGCTGCGTTAGGCCAGATGTATCGAAGCATGGAAAAAAAACAGTTGAAGCTGTTAAACATGTCACTTAGGGAGGCACACTTTGAGGTGACCAGGCCCAGACCTGCCAATTTACAGTAAGCCCAGAGAATACAGGAAGAATGAAAGGGCTGGTCGGGCATGTAGGGGCTGGTAGTTGTTTTCTACCGAGGTGATGACATCAGGGCCGGGGGCAGTGAGGCACAAGTTCACCAGGTGTGGCATGGAACCTTAATTAGTCTCCAGGTCTGACAGGGAGGGGGGATGTGATTAAGAGATGAAACAAGTTGTCAGCATGCACACAAATGGGTTACTGTTTCTATGTTCAATGTTCAAAACACAAATGAGCTATGGGGCTTCCAAAGGTCTGTATGCACAGATCACGGAAGCAAGACTGTTTATCAATAGCAACAATATGCTAGAAAAGAATATGAAGATTTTATTTCTACATTAGTATTATAAGCATCTTAACATAATAATTCCGTAATCTGATTAATTTATCGATCTCAATCTTAAGGCGGTAACACACAATTAAAACAATAACAAAGCATACTACCAACACTGTTTCTTTCTAAACAGGCTAAGAGATGGGTCTGGTGAAATGTAACCTCTCTAAAATTCATATTTATAGCTATAGTGACAAGGATTGATCATCTATGAAATCAATATTACAGTCTGAAACATATTCAGGAAGAACAAGCTGATATTTTGGGTTCTGATTTGGTACAACGGTTATTCAAAGTCATGAGGAATTTATAAGTTTCAATTGTTCAAGAATCAGTGGATAAATATCCATAATTAATTTGGTCAACAATGTAAAGTAACAAATCCAGATTGCCCCTTTACTTGTTAATCATAGTCTGTTTGTAAGACTGTCAACAACTGTTTGTATGACAATCAATAACTTGGTGAGACATTTTCTATATAAACTACCGTTCAAAGGTTTGGGTCAATTACAAATTTCCTTTTTTTCAAAGAAAAGCACATTTCTTAAAATAACATTAAATTGATCAGAAATACAGTGTAGACATTGTTATTAATGTAAATGACTTGTAGCAGGAAATGGCTGCTTTTCAGTGGAATATCTACATAGGCGTACAGAGGTCCATTATCAGCAACCATCACTCCTCTGTTCCAATGGCACGTTGTGTTTGCTAATCCAAGTTTATCATTTTAAATGGCTAATTGATCATTAGAAAACCCTTTTTGCGATTATGCTAGCATCGCAACTCGAAAAATGTTGTGCTGATTAAAGAAGTAATAAAACTGGCCTTCTTTAGACTAGTTCGGTATGTTCAGCATCAGCGTGTGTGAGTTCGATTACAGGCTCAAAATGGCCAGAAACAAAAAACTTCCTTCTGAAACTCGTCATTCTACTCTTGTTCTGAGAAATGAAACCATTCCATGTGAGAAACTTCCAAGAAGCTGAAGATCTCGCACAAAGTTGTGTACTGCTCCCTTCACAGAACAGCACACACTGGATCTTACCAGAATAGAAAGAGTTATGGGAGGCCCCAGTGCACAACTGAGCAAGAGGACAAATACATTAGTGTCTAGTTTGAGAAACAGATGCCTCACAGGTCCTGAACTGGCAGCTTCATTAAACAGTATCTGCAAACCACCAGTCTCAACGTCAACAGTGAAGAGGCGACCCTTGAATCCTTTGACTTGATGACAGCTTTGCACACTCTTGGTATTCTACCAACAAGCTTCATGAGATTGTCACCTGAAAATATTTTCCATCAGTCTTGAATGAGTTCCCACATATGCTGAGCACTTGTTGTCTGCTTTTTCTTCACTCAACTCAACTCATCCCAAACCATCCCAATTAGATTGAGGTCAGGTGATGTGGAGGCCAGGCCATCTAATGCAGCACTCCATAACTGTCCTTCTTTGTCAAATAACACTTCCATAGCCTGGAGGTGTGTTTGGGTCATTGTCCTGTTGACAATGACCCAGTAAGAAGGAAAGAAATTCCACAAATTAACTTTTAACAAGGCAAACGTGTTAATTGAAATACATTCCAGGTGGCTAACTCAAAAGCTACTTTAAAGAGTCTACAATATGAAATGTATTTTGATATGTTTGTAACATATTTTTGGTTGCTACAGCATTCAGTGTGTGTTTTTTCATATTTTGGATGTCACTATTATTTTACAATTTGGAAAATAGTACAACTAAACAAAAACCCTTGAATGAGTAGCAGTGTCCAAACTTTTGACCAGTGGTATATACATACATACATACATACTGTACCGGTGAAATCAAGGCAGGACACATTCTCTGGGAGACCAGAGGACATTTAACTAGACTGAAATAGAGTTAACTAGACTGTTAACTAGAGTGAACAGGAACAAAACAAAAGAATAGACAAGACAGAATGACATTATATAAGGATAAACTAAAACAAAATCAACAAAGAACATTGGGGAAGCTGGAATTTAAATAGGGTCAGTGAAGGAAACAGGTGCAGGCAATAATAAAAAAAAAAAACAGGGGTCCGTGATGAAATGAGGGAGAGAGGGCATTGGATTCACTGGCATATTCACTGCATTATAAAAAATCTGGATTATGTCGCAAGCATTTTACTGTTCCATTTCCACAGCATATCCTCTGTCCCAAAGACTGGCCATGTAATTCATGAACTTCCTGTTGTGGCACCCCCAGGAGACATCAGAAGGAGAAAATGATTGATGGCTGGTATATCACAAGGCGCTGGCCTCGCCTCTGGGAGACATCAGGGTGTAGTTTCAGCTATACACTGTAGTTTAAGCTATATTCAGCTTAATGAGGCCAGATTGACAATCAGCGGAGTGACACCCAATTTAAGATAGGTGCTGACAGACGGGACGGGAGAGAACCAAAAGGCTGAAGGACGCAGACAGGGAGACCAGTGAGGAACCCTCTCTCATTACCAGACCAACAACGGAAACCCTGTACCTGAAGGAAGAGGACAGCGAGGAGTGTTTTGATTGAGGCCTGTACCTGAAGGAAGAGGACAGCGAGGAGTGTTTTGATTGAGCCCTGCATCTGAAGGAAGAGGACAGCGAGGAGTGTTTTGATTGAGGCCTGTACCTGAAGGAAGAGGACAGCGAGGAGTGTTTTGATTGAGCCCTGTACCTGAAGGAAGAGGACAGCGCGGAGTGTTTTGATTGAGCCCTGCATCTGAAGGAAGAGGACAGCAAGGAGTGTTTTGATTGAGGCCTGTACCTGAAGGAAGAGGACAGCGAGGAGTGTTTAATTGAGCCCTGTACCTGAACAAAGAGGGTAGCGAGGAGTGTTACCATTGAACCCTGTACCTGAACAAAGAGGGCAGCGAGGAGTGTATATTCTTTTATAAATTTGCAAACATTTCCAAAAAAGTTTTTGCATGGTCAATATGTAATATTGTGCCTAGATTGATATGTAAAAAAACATATTTAATCCAATTGATAATAAGCCGTTGATGTAACAAAATGTGGGAAAAGTCAATGGGTCTGAATTCTTCCCAAATGTGATGTATGTATGTTTTTATTATTGGAACTTTGGTAACACTTTGCAATAAGGATATATTAATTGGCATTGGTTTATGTATTTATAAACATTAACTAACAGTAAATGTAAATATTATTACACATTTATGATTATGTTTGTTAATATTAACTAAGTCAGTTATAAATGTAAGTATTAATGTTAGTAAACATATTAGTCAAAAGACATTAACAGTTAATGTCCATATTAATTTAATGTTCATTTTTATTAATGTTTAAGTACACATCTGTTGATTCATTAACAATTGGAATATATGTCACCTCATATTTATACTCCAGAGGAACAAAAACTCATGGATGACCACTTATGAGTTACAAATTAACTTGAAAAAATAATACATCATAGATAAAACGATTACACTGAACAAAAATATAAATGCAACATTTAAAGTGGTGGTCCCATTTTTCATGAGCTGAAATTAAACATTCCACAAATGTTTTACACACTCAAAAAGCAAATTTCTCTTATAATTTTTTTTTTCTGTTTTAGCCCACTTTCCCTCCCAATTTTGTAATTCAATTCAAGTTGAAGGCACTGTTTCATCGCAACAACTCCCAGAAAACTTGATATTTTTTGTGCCAGAAAAAAAAGGCACTCTCTGACTTTGACCTTGATTGAGCTCACTGTTGCCCAAGCCACCACAATTAGTTAAACGGTGATGAGGCAAGGCTACTATTTGAATACTGAACATCAAAATCTGGATGGTCCTGGCCAAATGCATCCATGGGCTGATCTATGATTTCTCTAAATTTTTATGTACAATTTTTATGTATGTTTTCTTTTTAGTCCCTGTAATTGAGCTGAAGAATTTCTGCACAAACTGTTTGCAACAGCCTCAAGGATACTGTTGTACATACCTATACATGCAGCATTTATAATTTTTTATAACACATTTTCCAAAAAAAAAATGTAAGTGTGTTAAAATGAGTAGAAAAAAGTAAAATGTCCATGTACCATTTGTAATTCAGTAATATGAGAGAATTAAAAAAATCTACAGTGGCTGCTTTTGTAAAAGGTAGTCAGTAGAGGGAGGAAGAGTCCATGATAAGCTCCTCTGTGCTTCTTTGTCTCACTGAGATAATAGTCAGCATAATTTCTGGCATGAAGAAACACTTTGAATTCACTAACTAGCCATTTACTGAGTGGGAAACTGAATGATGGCTTGATATAGAGTTCACAAAATGGTGTAAATTCCACATAGCCTACGAGTTGCCATATAAACCCTTTTCACATACTTTAAAATCTCTGACACATTTGGTTTATTTTGGATTACATCTCAACATATGTCTCAATGGAATTTCATAACAGGGTACTAATTCCAGTTAAATTAATCATTAACTGTCAATGAACAGGTTCTGGAAATATCTATTCCATCAAGACAAATCAGAGGTTTATAGAACACATTTAATACAGGGGATGCATTTTATGGGGCATAACTAATAAAACAAAGTTATACAAATATAGGCAAATAGACAAAGAAACAAAAAAAAATTACATTTCTTTTGAATAAAACTGTTGACCCGGATCTGTCATAATTGATAATGTCATAAATTGAAAATATTATCTTAGCTGCAAATAATGTGTTTACGTTTGCATTGATGATTTAATAAAGACTGATGTTGAAATATTGACAATAATGTAAAATAATATGCTGGAAGTGTTTGGTGATATCTGTATTTACGCAGAAGGTAAACTATTTTTTAGATGATGCGTTGGTTATTACATTATTTTACAGGTAACATGATATTTTATCAGTAGTGTGATAACCAATAACGTTAAGTAAACCTGAAATCACTTTCTTCATTTGAATGACCACAAACAAAGGACTTCTTCATATCTCAACCACATCACAAAAACATCCAACGTATTTACGGGAGTTATAGATCGTGGTATCTACCATCATAATTTTATCCACACTCCTACTCCGACCAGGAAGGTACATAGGTCAATGCACGTGAGGGCACGCTCACTCACCTGACGACCACAGTTAACATTTAGGGGGTCACTAGAGTACAGTTAGACCAGGATATTCCTACTAACAATACCTTCCCGTTTTCCCTGGGCAATGCTGGCCAATTTACAATTTACTCTGGGACCACCCAGCCAATTGTTAGCAAGCAGCACAGTCTGGGAATGAATATTGACTCTGTTGGTCAACTGGGCGCTACAAGAGTGGCTAAGTTATAATAATTTCATTTTAAATGGCCACTGTGTAGAATCCTGCCTCTAAAGAATAACACGACTTGTCTCCTCGTCTTCCCTCACCCAACAAAACCGGTATAGTATTAGCTAGTCCAGGGTGGTTTAGGGTGGGAAGGATAATACTGCAAGAGTCTAAAGCAAGTATAAGGAGACTACAAACCAATGCAAACTGATAGACGGCCCGGCAAGAAAGTTTAAATGGGGAATATGTCAGTCACTCAGATTAATTTGGTAGAAAAATATTATTCTAAACATTAACTGAAAACACTAACTGCAAATATCTTCTTGTTATTTGTGCTTGTTTTCATGCTAGTAGTACAGTAAAAATAAATATTGCCCCTTTAAGTGCAAAGTGTGGGAAATATAAGTGAAATTAGTCATTGATGAAAACAACATGCCTTAGTAGAAAGGCCTTTATGGATTTGACAAAGATAAAAAGGATATGAAAGGAAATTAGGCTGTGTGTGCCATGGGAATTTGTTTTGGTTAGGCAATGGGGGGACTTTTTCTGTAACAAACGGGTAAGAGACAAATCCTCCTCGGAATCAAAAAACTAAGTGCCATTAATTTCTTCAGACACCAAATGTAAACTAGACAAAATATTGGCGCATGCAAAGTGTTCCATAAATTTGTGACACGAAATATGCACACCATTAAAGAAAAGTAAGAATGAAAGAGTGAAAGATGAAATTACTTATTTATGGTTAAAAAATAATTATTTTATATTTTTATTTTGGTTATTAGTATTGGTAGTAGTAGTAGTTGCAGTAGCAATAGTAGTGGTTCAATAATTTATACAATAATATGATAAAATAACTTTTTAAACCAATATCATAATGTAATAATCAACACAGAATGTAATACAATTTTTACATAATAAAAGATTTGTTCATAATGTGCAAATATATTGTTCACAATGTATTATATTATCAAAATTTTGTAATAAGTCTGCAATTTGCTCTTCTTTTTAGAGGCATTTGTTTATGCTTTATTTGACAGGAAAGTGTACACATACATGTATGCCTGAGGCAGCAATCTTACAAATAGATCTTTTAAAGGGAATAAAACAAAACCAGAAAAGGAACCAGGCAAGCCTAGTTCAGCCAGCCCGCGCTTAGAAGGGATGAATGTTGTTGTCCTTGGCTGGTTTCAATGTGGGGTTTTCTGTGTGGCAGACTGTCTTTAACCATTACGCTATTTAAACAGTGGGAATGCAAATTTTACCTCCGCCATTACATTTTTGCTGAAATAACGTGGACAACAGAATGTTTATTAACAGAACTATAGAGTACTCTTGTACAAAGATTACTGTAGATGGCTAACTAATAGCTATACAGTACCTATAATGAAAACAATGACTCCAATATCTCCATGGCTGGTTAGTTTCTTTAGAAAACAATAACAGTATGAAAGGGTCAGGTAATGCAATAATTCTCTTAAATAAATGAGACTCGTTGTATTACAGAGTGGATATATATATATTGTTGTGCGACGGCTGAAAAGTACAGAGTGGATAAATGTTTCTGAGAGACAAAAATAAGAACATCTGAGAGGGGAATCAAACCAGGGTCAAAATATTGAAGGTTATGGATAATCCCACAAGACCACAGGGCTTGCTGCTATTCAGTTCGGCTCTCTATAATCTCCAAATGCAACTTTTATCCCAGCCATTACATTTTTTCTAAAATAACGTGGGCAACAGAACGTTTATATAACAGAACTGAAGTGTACTCCTGTACAAAGTTTACTGTAGATGGTCGTCCATACAATAGCAGTGGAATAGCTAACCACTACGCTATGTGAATTTCGAGGAAATCGAAAGCATTGTTTGAATCTCCAATTGCATACTACATACTACGTACTGCAAGTACGTACTTCATGGATGACGGTGAAGTACGTACTGCTTTGTATATATTAAGCTACTCTGCCAGTATTGGGACCCATTGGGACATACTACCTCGTCAGAAAATTGCGTCTCGACATTAGATCATTTCGTCACGCCTTAACATCACGTCAAGTTTGAATATTTAACTAGACACCATTAATCATTTGTTGAACTGACTAAAGTTTCTTATTAAGTTTACTTCCACACAAATAGCATCTATGAACTGTAAGGCTTTTATTAGCCAGTAACAGGCCTACTAGGATATACAGTGAGGGAAAATAGTATTTGATCCCCTGCTGATTTTCTACATTTGCCCACTGACAAAGAAATGATCAGTCTATAATTATAATGGTAGATTTATTCGAACAGTGTGAGACAGAAGAACAACAAAAAAATCCAGAAAAATGTATGTCAAAAATGTTACAAAATTGATTTGCATTTTAATGAGTGAAATACAGTGGATATAAAAAGTCTACACACCCCTGTTAAAA
>JACXGI010004870.1:0-23850 GCA_016801175.1 Esox masquinongy
TGTGCTGCTAAAGGGGATAGGGTGCTATAGAAGTGTGCTGCTAAAGGGGATAGGGTGCTGTAGAAGTGTGCTGCTAAAGAGGATAGGGTGCTATAGAAGTGTGCTGCTAAAGGGGATAGGGTGCTATAGAAGTGTGCTGCTAAAGGGAATAGGGTGCTATAGAAGTGTGCTGCTAAAGGGGATAAGGTGCTACAGAAGTTTACTGCTAAAGGGGATAGGGTGCTGTAGAAGTGTACTGCTAAAGGGAATAGGGTGCTATAGAAGTGTACTGATAAAGGGGATAGGGTGCTGTAGAAATGTATTGCTAATAGGGTGCTATAGAAGTATACTGCCAAAGGGAATAGGGTGCTATAGAAGTGTACAGCTAAAGGGAATAGGGTGCTATAGAAGTGCACAGCTAAAGGGAATAGGGTGCCTGAAAAATAATAATGTCATTACTATTTATATTTATATATGTTCAGAACTTAAATTTAAATAATAATGTCCGTACTATTTATATTTATATATGTTCAGAACTTACATTTAAATAATAATGTCATTACTATTTATATTTATATATGTTCAGAACTTACATTTAAATAATAATGTCATTACTATTTATATTTATATATGTTCAGAACTTAAATTTCGATCCTGATGGCAAAACATTTTCTGAATTTTCTAGGAGGACATTGCTTTGATGAAGGACATGAAGTTCAACCACTATCGTTTCTCCATCTCCTGGCCAAGGATCTTACCCAATGGAATCAAAAGTAAATCCTCTACACTCAATACTGTCCTTTGAATGTGCTTTTGAGTCCAGGAGAAAGCTTAATCATTTGTACCCAGGAAATCAGCCCTTTGGTATTTTTCGACTGTTGCACCTAATGTAAATGCTAATGTAAATCTTACCCAGATGACCACATCAATGAGAAGGGAATCAAATACTATGACGACCTAATCAACACGCTTCTGGACAATAACATCACACCCTTAGTGACTCTCTACCACTGGGATCTGCCACAGGTGGGTGACTGTCAAAGCTTAATTAACCAGAGCTCCTAGAATTTGTATCTGTGACAGTCAATGGCAACTAATTAATAATTTGACACAGGACTTTGTACAGATCTTATCTACCGAAATGCCTGATGTTGTTCATGACTGGACTGGTTTTCCTAAATATTTTGGCGCTCTGCTGCTGCTGCTAACTGCAGCCCAAAGAGCCATGAGGAAACACAGACTTATATATAAGATTAATATATTTATAAAAATATATTATATATATATTTTATATATTATTTCACTGATATTTGTCACAGAGACCATTAAAGAAACATTTGATGAAGTACCACAAAATGCCACTAGATGTCATGTGACATGAAGATGTCACCAAACTAATTGTAGTTTAATGGTAATCTAAAGTTGACCGTAACAGACCCATCTGAAAGGGGCATTCATGGATTCGCCATGTGTTAAAATATAGGGCTTCTCCGGAAAAAGAAAACGTTTGAGATATTGATATACTGATACTTAGCCTTGGTATGTCAGACTGTATAACACGGCTATGACATCCCTTTCACTTCTCTGATTGAGTTGGTAACCGGATTATAATTGCAAAAAGACATCTCTGGGATTTGTGGTTTATTTCCAACATACCACGGCTAGGTATGTTGGTAATAAACCACAAACCCCAGAGCTGTGTCCAGACACTCCACAATGCGTTGTGCCTAAGAACAGATCTTAGCCACTCTATATTGGCCCTATACCACACCCTTCCTGCCTTATTGATTAATTGTTCAAGGGAACAACATTCACGTCTTTTTGATTGTCAGAAATTCCATATCACCTCCCACATTCTTGATGAAGAATGTTGACTAGTTTACTTATCTGAGACCACAAAATGTGCAAATTGGCACTGCTAAAAGATCTAGCCCTTATTTTTCATTAGAGACATTTAACATGGTATAGTAAGCAACTTTCCTTCCCTGGCGCCTCACAGGTCTTGGAGGAAAAGCATGGTGGATGGCAGAATGTCAGCATGGTGAACTACTTCAACGACTTTGCCAACTTGTGCTTTGAGCGGTTTGGGAACAGAGTCAAGTATTGGATCACATTCAACAACCCATGGGTAAAATGACATGCATTCTTCACACAAAACAACCCTAAAAAAGGTTCCAAATGCGTTATTTGGCTGTCCCTGTTGGGAAAGATTTGTCTTTTCTTCCAGGTTGAACAATTTTGGGTTCCAGGTTGAACTATTTGGGGTTCCAGGTAGAGTGTTCTACCCAAAATAGTTGCCTACCTGAAATCAAAAAAGTTTGTCCCTGAAACAAAAAAAGGATTCCCCTGAAGAACCCTTATGGAACCCTTTTTTTGAGGGAGCACAGTATTGATAACGTGCTACAGTTCCAGTGTAAATTCTGTCAGTGATAAAGTCTGTCAGTGTGAAGTCTGTCACTGTAAAGTCTGTAAGAGTAAAGTCTGTCAGTGTGAAGTCAGTAAGAGTAAAGTCTGTAAGAGTAAAGTCTGTCAGTGTGAAGTCAGTAAGAGTAAAGTCTGTCACTGTGAAGTGTGTAAGAGTAAAGTCTGTCACTATGAAGTCTGTAAGAGTAAAGTCTGTCAGTGAGATGTCAGTAAGAGTAAAGTCTGTAAGAGCAAATTCTGTCAGTGTGAAGTATGTCAGTGTGAAGTCTGTAAGTGTAAATTCTGTTACTGTAAAGTTTGTCACTGTAAAGTCTGTTACTGTAAAGTCTGTCAGTGTAAAGTTTGTCACTGTAAAGTCAGTCAGTGTAAAGCCTGTGTCCATACTTCCAGTCCAGTGCTGTGGAGGGCTATGAGACGGGGGAACACGCACCAGGGCTGAAACTCAGGGGCACCGGGGCCTACAAAGCTGCTCACCACATGATCAAGGTATTACCTAACACCTTACCAGATCATTTATAGGCTTTGTCTGAATTATGTTGGTGAACTGATATAGTGTGGTGGCCTGCCATGAGTTTCCTGGTAAATAGTACCTTCTGGTCTGCCTCTGGCGTTGGACAGGCACATGCTAAGGTCTGGCACACATACGACACTCAGTGGCGAAGCAAGCAGAGAGGCATGGTTGGGATCTCGTTGTCGGCGGACTGGGGGGAGCCAGTGGACGTCACCAACCAGAGAGACATCGAGGCGGCCGAGAGATACGTCCAGTTCTACCTGGGCTGGTTTGCTACTCCCATCTTCAACGGAGACTACCCCCAGGTCATGAAGGACTACATAGGCAAGCAATGTGGCGTCACAGTCGGGAGTTTGAATCCCGACAACACCCCCGGGTGTTAAATCTCACAGTCGGGAGTTTGAATCCCGACAACACCCCCACGTGTTAAATCTCATGAAATCTAATGGCAGTGAATGTCAAAAGGCAAATGCAAAGTAGGTGTTCTGGCGTTTGTGTAAACACTCACCTAAGATGACCTTAAGCAACAATATTTTATATATATTTATATATATGTATCTCATCATACCACCTGAATACCACACGGTTTATCGCGTCATATATGCCTTTGTACTATATCTCAAATGTCAAAGGTCACACCAAGGTCAACATAGCTCCTTACAGAATGATACAATGTAACTGGCTGTAGAAACGTTGGCAGCATCTTCACCCAGGCTTAGTGGTAAGAGGTCAGAGGTCGTGGTGTGACTATACCTCCCTGGGTCAGGGATAAGGTCACACTGTAACTGGGTCCTCCTCTCTGTCTATGGCCTCCAGGCAGGAAGAGTGCCCAGCAGGGTCTGGGAACCTCCCGTCTGCCTGTCTTCTCCACCGAGGAGAAGAGCTACATCAAAGGCACCTGTGACTTCCTGGGCATTGGCCACTTCACCACGCGCTATGTCACCCAGAAGAACTACCCGCCTGGCCGCGGGAGCAGCTATTTCACCGACCGCGACCTGGCCGAGCTGGTGGACCCACGCTGGCCTGACCCCGGCTCCGAGTGGCTGTACTCAGTCCCCTGGGGTTTCAGACGCATGCTCAACTTCGTCAGGGTAATACACACGACTGTGGCCAAGGCAACCGGTTCCTGTCAGACATTATATGTTTGGTCAAAAACAGGATTCTTACAACACTGGCCGCCTACGCGGGCAGGACAGCTCACAGTCAAGTCTGGTATAGAATGAATGGAATTCCATCAACAACATGGAAAACGTTGTTGTGATGAGTTTGATACCATCCCGTGCATTCGGTTCCATTCTATGTGACTGCAGTCCTGTAGAACACTAGGAAGTGTGTTCGGAGGTGTGACTTCTTTAAGCTGGCACTTTCAAACGATTTAAGAACTAGCACAGCCTGAAAATATTTTGAAATGTTTTATTTACGGATTTCACTGAAGCCTGTGGCAAACATTCCCGCCTTCTCCCGTGTTTGACTCCTTGTCTCCTTAACAGACTCAGTACGGGAACCCCATGATGTACGTGACTGAAAATGGGGTGTCGGAGAAGATGCGCGGGTGCACAGACCTGTGTGATGATTGGAGGATGCAGTACTTCAAGGATTACATCAACGAGATGCTCAAAGGTGAGGAGTTACCATTTCACTGAAGAACAAACTCTCATCATTACTATAGGTTGAGAAAATAATCAAATATTAATCTAGTACAAAGCGACAGAGGTGTGTAGTAATATGGTCACTAATTACTTAAACTGATGTCATGAATAGGAAGCATTTTTCTGTAGTACAAAACAGCTGTTTTAAATGTCACTGTCCGCAAAGCAGGGGTGCATTCATTCCACGTAAGAAAACTGTTCGGTTGTTGGACACATTCAGGTAGGTCCGTCCCCTTTTCATGGAACAGGAAGTGAGGGGAGGGACCTACCTGGAGTGTGTCCAATCAGAACTCTGAAGACAGGGAAGCTCACACAACGCACTCTGCTGGTTTTTTCTCCATATGACAGCGGTTAAAGACGGAGTGAACGTGAAGGGCTACACCGCCTGGTCGCTCCTGGACAAGTTCGAGTGGGACGAAGGTTACTCCGAGAGGTTTGGCCTGTACTACGTGGACTTCCGCAACAAGAATAAACCACGTTACCCAAAAGCCTCCGTTCAGTACTACAAACGCATCATCAGCTCCAACGGTTTCCCTAACCAGAGAGAGGTACCATCCGTCACAGCGCCGTGTCCAGAACAGCTGGTGTTCCCCTCAACGTTTCACACTGTCCTGTTATGTGACAGACACTGTTGTTCTTAAATGGAATGTTTTGATACATACTGATTGTTTGGTTGATTGTTATTCACTCACTTCAGGTGGAGAGCTGGAAAAGGAAAGCGACAGAGACATGCTCCTCCAGTAACCAACTGCTAGCTGCAGGTTAGTACAGGACGGTAGAGGAGACACCCCAACAGCACCAGACCCATCATATCCTTACAACATTACAGCAAATACTTTCAAATACTTGAGTTTCACTTCGTTTACTGTAGTAAGTTAACCTCAGAACGAAGGACTGAATAGGAGAGTTTAGAAAATATATACAAACTCCAGCCTAAATGAAGCGCACGCGTTCAACTTGAGCGTTTTAAGGATTTGAAAGTATTTTTGGCACGCTCTATGGGTTCAGCTCAGGCCGATACAACACGTAGGGACACATTGATGAATCTGGCTGACGGGGCAAACAACGGAAACCTTGGAGGCCGACTGGCACTTTTAAACAAATCGTTGCAATGCAAATAGTCAAACTACTACAAAACGAATTGGGAAGACATTCTCTAACAGGACTTTTCTTTGTTTGCCCCTCCAGCTAGAAGAAAGTCCCAGCAGGAAAATAAGGAACAGACAGGGATGCCAAAGGTTTGGCCAGTGCACGACGAAGTTTAGGTAGGCCTACGGTACTTTAGAGGTCATCGGTTCTCCGTTTGATTGACCGTATGGTGTGCGGCTGATCCAGGTATCACACACATCTACCAAATCATGTTGTGGTCATTATTACTACTACATTAGAGGTGTTGTTTGTTTAGCAAGGATTTTCGTTGTACGGTGAATTTGTGCTAGCAGTGAAAAATGGTGTAGTGAAATGAATGTGTTACTTTAAAATTGAAGACTGTCACTTGTCTTTTTTTTTTTTTTTTTAGGGTTTAGCCCAGGTTACTATTAGGCCCTATGGGATAACTGTTGATGTAAGAACCACTTCAGAGATACTAAAGATGGACCGATTGTGTGGGTTTGTTGTTCCAGATCCGTTGACGGGTCACATGGAGATGGTGACAGAGATCGTGGTTCCCACAGTGGGTACTCTGTGTATCCTGCTGGCTGCTGTGTTCCTCATGTTCCTGCTGCGTGGACGCCTCTAGAACACAGAACCCAAGATCTACACACACACACACACACACACACACACACACACACACACACACAGTACATTTGCAAACGCCAATGAATGCACATTCTGCTGGTATGCAAGTGCGCACACAGACACACACACACACACAGCTTCACACACACACTCACACACACACATAACAAACACTCTTGACGCTTCCATATTCTGTGTTTAACACAATGCCTCTGCAGCTAGTGAAAAAACGGAGTAGGAACTCAAGGCCTCTTCATCCTCTGCCAGTTCATCATGAGGCAGCTGTTGATTTCAGTGTCATGTCCATTTAAAGTGGGAATCAGCCCTTAAGACACACAATAACCAAATATCCACCCTGCTCTTGTTTTTGCAAAAAGCAGTGGGAGGGGGCTGGAGAAATGTAACCCACTTTAAATTCACAGACAGAGGACGTAAGAACAGACCATCTGTAGTATTACCATATTAGTTTGAAACACGTTTTGAGGCTGTGGAGTTGTTAGTAGAGAGGTTTCAATTTATTTTGTTTACAGAGAATGGATTAAAACAGGCTGATATTTCAGGTTGGGTACCACAGCCACTCTGAGCTCATGAGGCATTCATAACATGTTTATTTGAATCAATGGATAAATATAATTAATTTATAGTTTATACAAATTAATTTAGCCACCCATAATGCCACAGATACCTATGTACCTGTGTATCATTAGTTCACATGGACTTTATTATAATATTGTTAAAAATCAAAACATCCTAATTGCATGTGTCAGATTTCACAATGAATGAATTCAGGCTTGGTATTTGATGTGATTTAAAGTAAGTTTTGTTTAAAACAATTCTTACATAGAGATTTTTAAACAAACAATTGTAGTTTGATATACTGACCATTTAGACTGGACAATGATAGCTGTCTTTTTTTTTTACCAGACTAAGTTTATCCCTCTTTTACATTGATATTGCTCCAGGGACAATTATGGACACAAGACAGTTTGACAAGGAACATCACAAATTCCATGAAGTTAGTCAAGTGCTCATGTACATAACTCTTTTGTCTTGAAAATTAAATGTCAATAAAGATTCCACGACATGTTTGGAAACAGTTCATCTTCTTATAGAACTGAAGCAGCTCAGCCTGAGAATTTGAATGTACGCACTCAGTGTCAGCCAATGAGAATGCAGCAACGCATATATTAGGAGAGCAAACCCGGCATTAGACCTCCCAAAGACTTCAGGTGACCCCCGGGGTCTGCTCAGGGCCTAAGGCCCTATGTGTTCCAAAGAAGGCAAATGGGGCCGTTGTAAAGCAGACGGGAATATTAAACCCAATGAGCTATCTCCTGTCTCTTCCTCCAAATAAACGCCGTCCTCAGAATGTTCACCCATAGAAGCCTTAAGTCTGCTCACCCGCAGAAACCCTAACAGGGAGGGCGTCGGCGTCACACAGAAAAATGCACCATCTGTTGTTGCCTCGCCTTCATAGAAAAAAGCGCGCAGACGGCACCTTCCAGGGCCACTGTCAAAGGGCCTCCTGTGCGTAGTGAAAACCCAACAGACTACAGAGTGATCGTGATTCTCGCTGCCCAGCAGAAGGGACTTGCAACGGCAAGAGATGGAAAATTCCATTCACATACTTCTTTCTTCAAAGGCAGGATCTTCAAAACACTAGGGGCAGTTATTAACGTATTAATAGCTAAACAGAGTGGCTGTTTACGAGGGCGTTGTGGTCGGGGATGGTGGGCGAGTGTTTCCGCAACCGACTTTTAGTCTGATGGTAGCGAGTTCGTTTCCAATGAGAGGCGTGACATTAACCTTAATCCTAACCTCAGTACTGTGATGCCTTACCGTAACCTAACCGTATTCCTAACGCCAGTAGCATTGTTAACCGTAGAGATGTTTCGTAAGGAGGCGTTTTTCATTTTCAATCGATTACATTAGGGTCCAACATAATAGCGAATCGTTAAGGACCAACATAATAGCGAATCGTTAAGGAGCAACATAATAGTGAATGTTAAGGAGCAACGTAATAGCGAGTCATTAAGGACCAATAGCACTGGAGATGTGTCGATAGCAAACATAATTGCGTAATGACGGTTCACAGGTTAGTTGAATAGGAAGACAACTGCTGAGAGGTTAGGGTTGATCCCATAGATACGGTTTAGGTACGGTTGATCCCATAGATACGGTTTAGGTACGGTTGATCCCATAGATTCCATGTACAAATTTACACGTTGATAATGATAACAGTGATACAGGCAGGTGACAAATGAAAGGAAAAACCTGAATAAATGAGTGGAGGAACATAACAGATGCTTCCATACAGGTGCACCGAATGACGCAATTAAGCAATTAACATCCCATCATGCTTTATGGCGTGTATAAAAATGCTGAGCATACCCAGTTGACAGTGAGTTCGGATCAAGACCGCAAGAGGAAAGGATCTAAGTGCTTGAAAGTGCTTTTCACCACCACCACCATCGAGCTGTGGTGGCGGCTCGTGGTGGCTCAGCACCTTTACTCAAACACTTTATGTTGGTTTTTCCTTTCATTTGTCACCTCACTGTATATACAGTAAAAGTGAAATGAATTCAAAACATTAATTCTTGACAATTTTGAGGGTTGTGACTGTGAGTAGTTTTGTCCAGAAATGTTCATGTTCATGGATAGAGACCTTATTTTGTGTGTGAACCAGCAAAATCTATATCTCTGAATAAGTCTTCATAATACGCATATTGGGACAATGTTTTATAGGGCCTGAAAACCAAAAGAAAGTGGCACAATTCTACTGGTTAAAATTGTCAGCCTTCTGTCAGGTATGTAATCAGTGACTTGACATTTAAAGTTAGGTTATTGTTTAAGTAGAGTAATGTTACGTAATGAATAGGGTTTGTGGTAAGATCTCGTCTGTTTGACTTTTGGTCTTTTGTCATGGGTCAGTTAGGTTTTAGTGGTTTGGGTGTGGTACCAGTCTAGTGTGAAGAATGGTTGACTATTTGGGTCATCTGGGGCAGGTTGAGATGCAGACAGTGTGGGTACTGCACCTGATGCTTGACAGGACTGTAGGTTTATGTAGATTTTGGATTGGTTGCTGGGTAGTGGGTTTTAATTGTCTTAATGAGGTAATGGGGGTTCTTTTGTTCCTGTTCTATTGATTGCTTTTTAGTCATGAATATTTAGTCCGTCTATATGCTTTTGAATTCTACGGGTAAAATACATACAATACATTACCTTGTAAGATAAAATAAGACAATTTAGATTTTTGCCATTATGTGTAAATGTTTTGCTTATCACACAATATGTGAAAATTCAATGAAACTGTCATAGGCCACAGGAGAATAATGAAACAAATCAAATGGCTGGGGAATGAGGAGAGGACTGACATTTAAAATCTCTGTGGTTTTCCAAGGCAAGAATGTAGACTAAGTTGAGTAAATTAATTACTGCTACTCTGGAACATGCTGGTTCAGCTGCCAGGGACATGGAGTCACTTGAACAATGTCACCATGCAGTTGCTGCAGTCAGAGAAGAGGTTCACTCTGTACTTTTTCTCAGCTTGGTTTTGCTCTGCATAGCGTTATAACATTTCACTTACTCCTGACCTGCGCAACCACTTTTGGACAAGCTTTTGTTTTCAAAATTCCTTTACCAGTTTGGAGTTTCCGCACAAAGGTGTGAGATGTTATTTAAGATGATGCCTCCGCCCTTCCTCATTCTATGCCATTTCACAAGTAAACCACTCGTTCAACAACACATTCAGATCGGCAAGTTAACCACACAGAGTACATAGACTCAAGACACAAGACTAATCAAAAGAAACACAATGGAAATCACAAGCAAACTGTGCGTGTTTGTGTTTTTCCTTTCAATTTACACCGTTGTTAATGCAGGTGAGACCAATTACTTTTTCTTTCACTCTGATTTTTTTCATAAAAATGTTACACATCCAAATACATACTTTCAATCTTCTCCCAGGTTTAGGGTCTCATTCTTTGTGGGCATTTGCAACGTACATCATCGGAGAGACGCCTTTCCCTGAGTTTATGGTTGTGGCGATGTTGGACGACATTCAAGTGGGTTACTATGAGCAAAACAATGAGGAGTTGGTCTACAGAGGATATCATAAACCAAACAAAGAAGAGGGTACCAAAGCCCAGAATAGCTTGTTATACCATGCATTTGGAGCTTTATATTACAACATGAAAGAGAGATCCTTTGACCTAAAGCGCCACTATAATCTCACAGAAGGTGTTCAAGTTCAGCAAGGCATAGGTGGCTGTGATATTTTGCACAATGGTGAACCAGCTCTGATCATGTATAAGGGCACTTTCAATGCAACTTTCATTGATTTTGTGATGTATTAAAACGTTACACGTTTTGCATACGATGCTGGGAAACTACTACTGGGATATGATGAGATGAGGCAAGCATATGAAAGAATGCGCCTTGAAAACATTTGGCTACCCTTTTGCATTAAAGAAATGAAGACAATGCTGAAAAGAGAGAATAATGTGATGCATATTGTGCGTCCCAGACTCAGGTTGATAAAGAAAGAGGTTTCCGGAAGCCTCTGCGTTACCTGTCTGGCGTTTGGTTTCTACCCCCGCCACATCAACCTGACCCTGCTGAGAGACGGTCAGCCAGTGGCAGAGCATGAGCTGACGGGGGGAGGTGCTGCCTAGTGGAGACGGGACCTACCAGATGAGGAAGAGTTTGGAGGTCAGCACCAAAGAGCAAAGGGAGAGACACTACAGCTGTACTGCCTCTCACCTTAGTTTAGACAACAAGCTGGATGTCATTTGGGAATCTGGAGCAGAGAGAGTAAGCCTATGTGTCCTCTCAGCACCATTGACTGTTGCACTGGTTGTTACTGTAATAGCGGTTTTCATTTGTGGTGAAAAGAGGAGAAGCACTGCAGAAAATAATTCACAGTGGAAACATAACACTGAGGAGGCAACAGTAGCAAAGAAAGTCAGCCTGTCTTCAGATTCAGGGAATGTCAGCCTATCTTCGGATTGTGGGAAATCAGCCTGTCTTCAGATTCAGGGAACGTCAGCCTATCTTCAGATTGTGAGAAAATCAGCCTGTCTTCAGACTCTGAGACCTAATGTTTGTTTGTTTTATACTGATGAACCTATGTGAAATTCTCAGTGAAAAGATAACTGTCAGACCACCTTTGAGGGCTAGCAGAAAATGTCCCTTCCCTGCACAAACAACGGGAGATGGTTCTTATTTTTACTACGTTTATCCATTGGTTATTGAAGAAAATAACTTAAAAATCCCTCATAAGCTTTTTTCTCAGAAACCAAAATATCTGCTTATTTCACTAAGAACAGCTCCAGTCTTTCTTGCAAGGCTGTTAAAAAAGTCCTATACTGTGTGTAGTAAGAAATTGCACACTTCTTGAAGAAGAAAAGCCTTTTAAGTCATCCTGGTGTTCGTAAAACTAGTCTTGAATTTGTTCAGCAGTGTGTATGGATCATTATCATCCTGGAATACTGTAACATCTTGAGGGAACAGTGTTTACACCACAGGGTTCACCTGATCCTGTAAAATAGCCTGATATTCCTTGGCCGTAAAAGAACCAAGCAGGATGATTATCAGACCAAATGACTCCCACAAGATGGCTGCCCATCCCTTTACAAGGGGGCACCATGTTTAACAGTTGGCAGCAGACATTGTGGGAAGAAGGCCTTCATTGAATGACATGTAAGCTGACACTCACACAGGTACCACTTATTGGACAAAAACCTAGCGTGATCTCTGCAGCTGCCTTTGGAATTGTGATTAAATTACTTGAAAGTAACAGTCCTTTTCGGTGTGGTGTTTCCTTTATTTTGGCCAGACCTGTGTATTTGCATTATGTGTTTTATTTGCTTTGGTTTGGTTGCCCAAGACTGATCAAATATAGTATGTTAAATATTGTTGTTCTGTTAATCTTCATTATTCCAGTGTCTTAAATCGAGGGATAATAATATGGAAGATTGTTGGTGTTGAGGAGGGATCAGAAACAGTGGCGTCGTTAGGCCTGGGCGTCCGGGGCTATATCCCCGGATCTTTTATGAATAGCCTCGGATCTCACACTGACCAAAAATAATAATAAAAAATAGCCCATGATCTATTCATCTATAATTCCGATCGCGCATTATGACAATGTAGACGTGTAGGCCACCAGCGTGAACATCGCGTGTACATTCAAACCCTGTACTTTTCTGTCCCGGGCGGGGCGGGGGGTGGGCTATGCCCCAAATGTATTGTGATCCTACCGACGCCTCTGATCAGAAAGAAAAAGCGTTAACTAAAGTTTCAAACAGTGGTTTTAGTGACTCGGCACTCACAAGTATTTTTTAGTGACTCGTTCAATTGTGTGGTTCATTCGAACGGTTGGCAGAGGGTTTCTACATGTTCATTTGCTCGCTGTGTACATTCGCAGAGAAAAATAGATCAAGCCAGGAACTTTATAAAGACACGTTTATAACTGATAATTGAACGCAGGTTACAATAATAGTTAGTTGATTACTAATGTAATGATAAACACAGATGAAAACAAGCACTGAGCCATTGCTTTGGTTAAAAAGACTCGTCAACAAACGACTCGTTCAGTTGTATCGTTCAAATGAACAAAAAGATTCAGTAAAGAGTCAAACTCCCCATTGCTAGTTGCAGCAGAGATCCAACTTAACCATATATATTACCCAATGATATCATCACGTCAGTCCGCGCGTCCCAGAAGCGTTCACGTTAGCTTTTATATTCAACAGTTAAAGGAAGCCCCGCCGCAAGGCAGGGCATCAAAAAATTAGTTGATACTCATAACGTTCCTCTCCACGGAAATCTTTAGTAAAAGGCGAAAGATTTATGCGATCTGAAGAGAAACCAGAGTGTACTAACCATTTGAGAGTTAAGTCGGGACGGCATTCACGGAGATGACATTCCCTATGATGGTGACACAAATGTCATCACTCAGATACACATATCCTGCCCTATGTAAATTGTTTAATCATACTCATGTATTGAAGAATAGAAGAGTAGTTGAAATATATCCTTGTTTTCAAAAATATGAATAAAATCCTAACCCTAAAGATATTTGACGTGAGATGCATGGTGGGTAATTTGTTGCGCATGCGCAGATGTTTTTTCAACGCATCTTGTAGAAAGTTTAAACTCTTGTGTTGATTAGAGATTGTCAAGGTTCCGAAACTATTCATTGTACGTTAGCATTAAAAACTATAAACAAAAAGACGAAGTAAAAAGCACAAAGAAATAAACTGCAATAAATCTTCTCTCATGCCTGACTCTCTCCCGTCTCTAAATTCCCTTTATTTGCATGGACTGTGTTACTACATAAATTGTCAAAGCAAACAAATATATATTAAATAATAGCAACAGATAAGTGAATAATAATTACATTAAGAAGTAAATGGTGGGAAGGATACAGGTACAGGTATTCATTTTATAACTGTAATTTTAATAACTGTTAATAATGATTACTTAGATAATCTGTTAGAGTAGAGTAAGAGTAAGCAAGCGTTGATAGTGGTGGTATTTGGTAGGCAGTAAACCTCTCAGTAAAAAAATAACAAAATATCTTGGTAAGGGTCGCCAATATGTGCATGATGGTGACACAAATGTCAACGTGTGTTTTCGAATCACCATGTAGATACGTTCTTCACTCGCATGACATTTCTGTGCAGCGCAGGACAGAGTTCCATTCCCTTCCCAACGCGAACAGATATCTTGACGACACATGATTGGCTCTTGGTTTTAGGAACCAAGGGGTTGATTGGTCCATTGTAAAAAACCGGCAGAGAGGAGTAGGAGAAAAGAAGTTGCCAGCTAGCAACTGTATGTTATACGCTAAAAAACAGCTTATCACGTTCTATTGCCAGGTAATGTGCTAGTTCTCCACGTAGCTAGTAACGTTACTTATGTATCACTTTGATGGGATGTTGCTTAATTTCTTTAAACTATACGTTTCCCGCAACAAACTGACGTGCACCATCTAGATAAGGGTAGCTTTGGTGATATGGCGCGGGAGTTAGCTAGCGTGAGCGATTATGCGAAGTTATGATTCGTTTGTTGGAAGCTGGATTGGTTTGTTGGTTACCTATCCAATAATACATTTCTTGGCGTTTTATTCTTTTTTTTGACCTTGTGTCTGAGATCATGTTGACTGCAAAATGTTTTACTGCTGTTCTGTAACTGTATATATCTATGTTGGGCATTTGAGCTAACCAGCAGAGGGTTTAGTTAGCTAGTACAACTCACTAGCTAGTACAACTGACGCTAAATAGGACCGGGGAATAAACATATCTGGGAAATATTTATTCCTCCAAGAAAGGTTTAGTCTCGAACATTTCGATGTTTCTTTTGGTCGCACAGAACGAAGCGGGAGGACCTACAGTACCAGCATTTGTCCAGAATCTGTTCGGTAACGGTTGTTCTTAATGTTAAAACGTTTTGTTCGGCGAAATGAATACTATACAGTTCTTTTTATGCATTTATCAGTGTTAACTAAGTGTCGTCTAATGGACTTTCCAAGTAGAATCTAACCAACCTGTTCCTCGCAGGGTCACAGTGATCAATAACCCATGTTTGATCCCGTGGAGAATGGCTTGTCCGACATACCTGACTACGACAATATAGAAGATGAGGCGTTTCCTCCTCTTCCACCCCCTTTCTCACCAGGCGAGGGAGGAGACCCTAATATTAATGGTGAGAACCCGGGTGACAGTTCTAGTGCATAGTGTTTCACATTGCCATTCCCAAGTTTGTTCTGTCGCCCACAGTTGCTGTCACGTCAAAAGCCGATCTAGTGCCGGACCCTTATACAGAGCGATTGATATGAGTTATTAAGGATAACTACGACTGAACGCCAGAAACTCTGGGATTCAACCTAGCAGCCTTATATATATATATTTTTTTTTTTGCTGGTATAAGGATACTATCCACTGGGCTGTCTCTGCCCACGTTACACAATACCGTCTACTACAAACACTTGGGGTTAAACAAACACGTGGGGTAGACTAATATATAGAACATAATTATTATGTACACTGCTGGAAGACTTCCTACCTTCAGATATTATAAACAATGTCATTAGTTATCATATGCTCTCCTGTGATCTTGTGAATGTTGTGGTTCTCCTTCAGGGGATGACAGTGGTGAGATCTCCAAGCTGGCTGATGTCCCAGCTGCCAAGAGAAGAGGAGTGAAGAGACCCCAGCCTAAACTGGACTCACAGAGGTGTGTGTGTGTGTTTACTGGATCTGTGTATTCTTGTTCAGCAAGAAAGATCTTTGTTGAACTATAGCTTTGTACAGATGGGTGAAGTCACAAACCAAATAATGAGATAAATATTGAAGAGTTGTTGCATATTGTTTCTATTCTGAAAGATTCAAATTTGTATTTAGAATTGAAAAACCTTTGATGCAGAATCCTTTGGTGCCTTCGGTCTGTTAGTGAGTGGTAACACGTTTTCCCCACAGACTGATATCAGAACGAGGCCTTCCAGCTCTCCGCACCTTGTTTGACAACGTTCATTTCAAAGGACAAGGACACGAGGTGAGACCTAACAGATTCCACTGTTGTGTCCGTTTGGTGATCTGTGTACTGGATGTAAACAGTTAACAGTTGATGATGGTTTTTGAACTTGTTGTCATAACGGAAGCATGTGTGGTGCTCTTGGTGAAGGCACATTGATTTCAAGTCAAGTGTTTTGGATTAAATTCCCATGAGGGACAAGTGTAAGAAAAGAAAAAAAAGTACACAATATATGTAAAAGTGTGTTTTCAGGCTGACGACTTGCGGGTGCTGATGCAGAAGATGGAGAACTGGGCTCACCGGCTATACCCCAAACTACAATTTGAAGACTTCATAGACAGACTGGAGACACTGGGCAGTAAAAAAGAAGTACAGGTGAGACTGTTAGACTCCTTTCATATCATATTAATCCTGAACCCTGGCAATTTTGCCAAGGCGTTGATCCGAAAGGTTTGTCGGCAACAAAGCCGATACATTCGTTTTCTGCCACAGACTTTAAAAATCAATAGTATGGACAGATTGTGCCCATGCAGAACCTAACATTTGATAAATTCCTTCTGCTTACTTTCAAAAAACTTACCTGGCTGACTAGCTAGTTATTGGTTAATGCTCCTTTCAAGCCCAGAAGTTGTCACCTAATTCTTGGTTCATTCACCAGACCTGTCTCAAGCGAATACGACTGGACATGCCGTTAACGCACGAAGACTTCATAGGGAATGAGGGTAAGACACAGCCGAAGACACGTTCTGGAGTTGTTGTGTAGGATCAGACTTGCCTTGTACATCACAATGAATAGTCCCAGGTCAGACTCCAGACTCAAATGAGGTCCCGGGTGTCTCACTTGTACAAATCCATCTTAGACAGTCATCCATGCATCTCTGTCACCACAGATGAGGATGGTGTGTTGGCGTCAAAGGAAGGACGTGTCTTCAACCACGACGACCAGGACCCGTTTGGAGGTTTTCCTGATAACCCACCAGGACTGGTCCCCTCCACGCCGGCCACCCCGTCCCTTTCCTCTGAGACTGGCCCAGTCCACTCCACCCCTGCCCCCTCCCTGACAGAAGAGCAGTGGAGACGGATAGAGCTCAACAAACAGCTGGCCCGGGAGAGGAGGCTGGCTCGCATAAAACACACAGGTCAGATACAAACATAACACACTGACTGCACAGGCTGAAATATGGACTATTTGAAACACACATTTTTCCCCCAAGCAATTCTGTGACACAGAGAGATGTTGAGATGCTCAGTGTGAACGAGGGGCTGACTACATTGTTAGATCCCTCTAATGAGTAGATATTTGGGATGCAAGATTTGTAGGTCTGTGATTCTGAGCAATGCCCTTCTAGCTCATACCGGCCCTCCCATTCATTCAGACTTAATGTGCTGTTGACTGTCCAGAACGCTTCTTCATGTCAACCTGTACAAACAATGAAGTTACTGACTTTGAGAATGTTCTCACTCCACAGACTGCTCCCAGTCCCAGCCGATAACCTCTAGCCAATCAGTAGATGGCCCCTCCCCCTCTCCCAGGGTTGCCTCCACACATCCCTCCCCCAGCCAGCCCCCTCAGGACAGGGATGATCGAGACCCAGATGGAGACAGCGGGGCAGGCCACCCCACCAATAGAGCTCAGGAAACGGGTTCTCCTGTAGAGTCTGACTCCCTCTCTCCAGACTCTCTGCTGTGTGAGGGAGCAGAGAGCAGTAGCCAGAGTCACAGCGCTGTTCCTGACATGAGCAGCCAGAGCAACAACCAGAGCCCTGTTCCTGACATGAGCAGCCAGAGCAACCACCAGAGCCCTGTTCCTGACATGAGCAAACAGAGCAACCACCAGAGCCCTGTTCCTGACATGAGCAGCCAGAGCAACCACCAGAGCCCTGTTCCTGACATGAGCAGCCAGAGCAACAACCAGAGCCCTGTTCCTGACATGAGCGACAGCAGGGACTGAGAAATGCGTGTGCTAACAAGTGCCTTCCCATCCGTTGTTCAATACGTTTACCAGTCGAAAATTAAATGTTCTCCTCTAACCAAAGTTGACTTATGACATCAATGTCCTGACGTTGAGTTTATATACTGTTGTTCCTCTGTTGCTCTTTCAAGCAGAACCCCTTCACATCAACAAAAGACCACCGAAAATGTACCATTGTAATGGAACATTTTGATCCTCATGTGAAGGGGCCATGTTTCCCTTGTGCATTTTTGTTATCGATTTCCATTTCCCCTTCATGTTCATCGAGTACTGAGTTTTTTAACGGCACATTTGCTTGCCTATATGATTTCAGTTCCACAGGAACAATGGGGATAAAGGGGGGGTTGGTGGGAGATCTAGATCGCACTGACACGCATGGACAATTAAACCAGTCTATAGTCAACCTTGTGTGTTGTTCAGGGTCTTGGCTTGTTCAGCTGTGTCAACATCACTTTAATCATGTCTATTGTCATTAATGTGAAGTGTCCTAAATAAAGTCTTTACCTTGTTCATTTCTACCTTGTTCATGATTGAAAGGTATCTCAAAATAACTAGTATGAATCAATGTAGTACTGTAAAGTTTAGTGGTTCAATTTTAAAGTTATACAATCAGTAAGACAAAGATACTTTTTCATATTTTTCTTTAAGATACCATTTGCCCACAAATATTACAAAAATATAATTTGGTTAAAATACTAGGCTGTACAATGACAGTCCTCAGTGCTAAATTATTTAATTCTGTGTAAAAACACTAGCCTGAGAATGAATTCAAAGAAAATCTATACCATCATGATATTCTCTCAAAAAAAACAGTAAGAGGCAAAATGCTCTTAAAAATCTAGCTGCTTGTTCAAGGTGTGTAACCCTGTTGAGACTAGAGCTGCCCCTGAACTGTTGTGTATCCATCTGTTCTATCACATCACTGCATGCAATCAACTGAATCTCAACTCCAACTACTTAGTCTGTTCAGAATCCATATATGTGCCCAACTAGACTTTGGTAAACAAGGAAATTACTAGAATGTACAGTAAAGTCAGTCCAGAGGTCCACTGAGCCCTTAAGTGCACCAGGCTGACCTCGGGTCAGTGCTTAACGTGTAAGTAGTTCTACAGGGATGTAGCACCGGGTTGAGCGGCTGTTCCCAGATCTGCTCCACCTAATTTATGCTGATGTAGCGCAGGGCCGAGCGGCTGTTCCCAGATCTGGTCCACCTCCCACTGCTCCACAGGCTGTAAGGTCCAGGAGGGCCTGCTCCCTCACCTCCTCCAGGAGAGAGTACAGATTGGGGGTCTTACTCTGTCTAAACTCCCTCTCCTCCTTGGACAGTTCAGAGGCCCGACCCTTCTTCTCCTCCGCCTGTTGCAAGGCCTCCTCTGCCTGCCTGACCACCTCCTGGACCAGCTGGGACCGCCCCCGAGCCCCCTGGGGTGGGCCTGTCCGCGGGGTCTGGTCGGGGGGCTCATGAGTGCAGTGGGCCCTGTTGCTGACCACCTCCAGGCGTAGCGTGTCGGCGTGGCAACGGGACGTCTGAACTGAGACGCGCACCTGAAGGAGAGGACAGACGAGGGGTTCAGAAGGTCATCTGTCCCAGACCCGTTCACATGTCCTGCTGTAACACTAGTTAGAAACTGGCCCAGTGGTCTTGGAGCAAAACCCCCTCTATGTTTCCCAACTGACTTAGTTTACTATAATATTAAAATGAAAAAAGTGTTTCCCCTGAAGGAAAGTTTCACACAAACTTCAGACAAGGGCAGCTGATTTAGGATCTCCCTCTCAATACATTTCTTGTTTTTTTTTGAAGGCTGAACTTATCCTATACAGTGCAGTCCGTAAGTATTTGAACAATGACACAGGAGTTGTTTTTTTGGCTTTGTACTCCGGCACTTAGGGTTTGAAACGCTACAGTGGCGACATGGTTAAAGTACAGACGGTCATCTTTAATTATGAGGGTATTTTCACGTGCATTTCCACTGCGTGCATTTCACTGAAGACTTTGAGTGTAACTTACAGTGACGTGCTGGAACAGGCGGAAGGTGGAGGTGCCAGAGGCAGTGGTGGTGCTGACGTGGTCCAGGGATCTCTGCAGGGAACCTGCCTCCCAGACACACCTCCCATCCTGGCTCACACTCACCACTTGGCCCTCCCTGTTCCTCAGGTACAGCGCCCCCTTCAGGCCATACCTGGTAACACAGTCGGTGGGTTCCATCACTCTCTGCAGTCACTTACTGTATTCGTGGTTGTTACCGGAGAAAGGCTCAAACATCAGTCGCTCTGCAGAGTACTGTGTTTTTTATGTGATGTTCAGCTGTGACATTCTAACCTGGGCGGATGCCTTCATGGGCAATTTCTAAGTTAGAATGCATTTAATCCCAGCTAGGTCCTTCACTATTTCAACGCATTTTTCTATTTTCGTCATAGGAAAGGCCGGCCGGAACAAACGGACCAGGCTAACTAAGTGACCTTACTGCGATATGAAAACCAGCACGCCATTGGTTCTGATGGCATAGATGACAGCGTCACAGCACTCGGCGGTCTCTGGGTCTTTGTCTCGGAAGTAGAGACACTGGAACAGCTCCATGGACACCTTCTGGGCATGCTGCGCTGCCTGGGGGTCAGAGGTTAGAGGTCAGGGGATGGCGTAATCAGGGGATGATATGGTAATGTTATATCACTGTAGTAGAACTGACATAAAGTATATCTGATATTGCAGACTATGACTGGGTTATTTATGTGTTATGAATGGGTTATGAATGTGCTATGTATATTGGTTATGAATGTGGTATATATGGGTTATGAATGGATAATGTGTTTTCACTGTTTCACTGTTACTATGGTAACTATTAGGTTATGTACGAGTTATGAATTCATTATAAAATCCTTAAATATAGTTAGACATTAGTGTTTTATCTATTAAAGTAAGACAGACAAATAAGGTGACAGTGGTGCTATAATCCTGACTCTGTTTTTGTTGTTGATGTGCTGAGCCATCTCCTCTAGCTCTTTTTTACTGGCTGAGGCCTTGGCTGGCCCGGCCCCCTCCTCCATGGCGATGGCGGCAGTGAGTAGTCGGTGGACGATCACGTCGGCATAGCGACGGATGGGGGAGGTGAAGTGGGTGTAGCGGTCTAGAGCCAGACCTGACAGAGAGGCACAAACAAGGGGGGGGGGTCGTTTATTGAAGGCGGCTGCGTTAATGACAGCCAACACTTCTACCCGTTTCAAACTGTTTGTGTTACCATAGTGATAGTACTGGTCCACGGGGCAGGCGCCGGTGGAGAAGTAGAGGGCGTTAGACATGGCCTGGGTGGCCATCACGCGGAGCAGCCGGTTCACCAGTGGGTCCTGTGGATCCACAGCCTGGTCCAGAGAGTCGGCCAGGGCCTTGTTTGACCTGGGACAGAGGGCAGCATTGGAGACGGCTGATAACATGATGACAAAAATCCATTTTGCACCTTGATAGCGGGTTCAATGTACCTGGTGTCTATGGTGAAGCCAAGGGCCCGGGCACTGTCCTGCAGCTGGCTGAAGAACTCCTGTCGAGGGGGCGGGTGGTGACGCAGCAGGGCCTGCTGGGGGAAGCATTCCTGGATCTTACGCGCCACCCAGTGGTTGGCATAGATCATGCACTCGGCCACCTGGAACACATTCCACTGTCTGGTTCACGCGTGGTGGTTGTTACGAAACCGTTTAGTTGCTGCCAGTTTTCAGAAACCCCCCTCCCCCGTACTGTCTTCTTATATTAATGCTTACAATTTCTGCTATTTGTTTTTCTCTTTGATCTAGTTTTGACATTGCTGATTTATTGTTTATTTCCCAGTAATTTAACCAGGCAAGGTGATTTTTATCTGCAGCAAGGGCCTGGGGGAGTGTAACAGGAGGAGGAGCAATTGGGGTTAACGGTTATCCTCACAAGTTGTGTGGTTGTACCACTGAGCGGTCTTAAGATGAACTAAATGAGTAAAATATAAATACTGCGGTGGCTCAGTTTATTCCAGCCTTGTGAAACCATCCTGACTGGAACATCATGATCAGACAGGATCAACAGACCGGGTTCATAAACAGACAAATGCCAGAACTAACAAGTTGATTATCTGTTCATTGCTACACATTGGTACTTGTAACTGATGTTGACACTACCCACCGTCTCATGGACTTCCAGAGGCTGTCTGGGCACCAGGGCCGTGATGTTCTTGTCCTCGTCCAGCTGAGCTCTCACCTCCACCCCCTCCAGCTCCAACGCTCCGCCCTGGTCCCTCTGGGCCCGCAGATGCCGGGCCACATGGGTAAGTGTCTCCAGGGCCTCGATGAGCTGGGACAGTTTGTGGTCTCTCTCCTCAGGGGGTAGCTGGGCTGGGTATTATGATTGAGAACAAAAACAAACAAACTTTACAGACAATGTCAAAACTGACAATGAAATATCAAACCTTTGGCTACACCACAAAATCAGTTAAACCCGACAAAAATAATCCTCCCTTGTTTATGGATAGCTACCTTCCTAGGTTTTTTGCTCCAAACCCAGTTATAACTAACCTGATTTAGCTTTTCAACCAGCTAATTGTTTAATCTAGATAAGGGTGGAAGCAAAAGGAAACAGAGAAGTGTAGCTCCTGAAGAACAGGGTTGGACTTTTGGCCGGTAGTCTGTTTCAATATAGTGTGCTATTTAAGGAATAAGATTCCATATAATCAGGCAAAGTCTGGCAAATCTGGTGACCTCACCGGAGTCTGCTCTAAGCAAAAATGTCACAGACCGGAAATATCAGCTGCGCCTGTAAGGACGTCACCGTGGTAACCGAGACAACAACACTTGTGTGCGTCTCTCTGCCGTCACTCGCTAGCTGACTGTCCTGTGGTTATTTGATGTCGTTGCTAGCAGTTATAGTTTAAATTATCATTGAAAATCAAAACGCGTATGAACAAAATAATGAAAAACAAGTACGTTGGCTTCAGTAAACTTTCGGGTGAAAAGTATCTTGCGATGGACATTCATCTTTCAACGATCCACTCCGGATCTGCACACGTTGTTGATGTGCGCTGGCTCTCCCTCGCCCCGGATGAAGACAACGCACGCTACTAAGTTACTCGCGCCGCTGGACAGCGTAGTGTGCTGGATTCATTAGCTGGCTCCGACAACTAGGAACGTGCGCTCTGTGTTTCTCAAGTCGCATATGACTACAATAAATTGTGCTTTCAGGAGGTGGAAAGCACAATCGTCTGAAATATCGGGAAACTTAAAGCAGTCTGCTCATAACGATTATCACATTTTTGCATATAAACGGCGGTGACCATGATCTGGCTAATGTGTCGGTGCATCCCTAATAAACATGTATTTTAGTGATTTTATAAAAAATGAAGTACTAATGTAACTCCATTACACACTTATCCACTCAAGACCATTCACTGTATTCTAGGCGAAACAACTCCAGTGTACGCAGACGTAGCCCGTATTTTTTGTGTATTTTGTGGATTCAATATAATGTTGCAGATCCATCCTCAGTTTTCTGAACTCCATTGTTGTTTTTTCAAAGGACTCATGGTGACATCCCTTAAAGAGTTGTCTTCCTGTACAGTTTGATTGTGTCTGTGTGGTTGAATTCATAATTTCCACCATTATAATTATTTTGACCATGAGATTCCCAGAGTATCATCTGTTATTGTTGCCCTTTACGAAAAATTATTTTTAAAAATCCACCTGGTCTAGGTAACCGAATATGTGATTGAAATTCAATACTTCACTGAGAGACTTAATAGATGTAGGGTAGGTATGTATAGGTAGTCATTTAAAAATAATGTAATTCCCAATTATTTCCCACAAAAGGTGAGTCCTGTGTAAGATATTGTCTGATTTGTTAGTCACATTTCACACATTACACTCCAAACTATTTTATAAATGACCAATCAAAAGTGTACATTTTTTTTCTTCAAAAACAGATCAGTTTCAAAAAAATAAACTCATTGTGAAGCAGCAATATGTGAACAAGTCCAAGGGGGCTGGATGCTCAGTGTAAAACAAAAGAATTACCTAATTCAGGGACCTCTGCC
>JACXGI010004870.1:23950-35871 GCA_016801175.1 Esox masquinongy
CACACACACACACACACACACACACACACACACACACACACACACACACACACAGACACGCATCCAGACACACACAGCACATGGAGTTTTATTTAACAAGGCACACATTCAATACTACTCAGACATGTTTAGGTATATAAAATTGTTTATCTCAGGTATGGAAAAACATTATCTTTTACTGTTCTCATTGTGTTTGTAACCAGTTTAAAACAGCAAAACGGTAACTGGGGTTTGTGGTATGTAACCAACATACTGTTTTAATATACTGTTGTTGTCTCACCTGTCCACTCCTCCCATTACTGCTTTAATATACTGTTGTTGTCTCACCTGTCCACTCCTCCCAGCAGAGAGCAGACGTCAGCGCTAAGGACAGCAGGCAACATGTCATATCTACGGTCTGCCAGGTAATAAGTAGTGGCCCTGAGAAGAGAGGAGAGGTGAGGATGGGAGGTGAGTTGAATCGGAGAAGTGAGGAAGAGCAGAGGTGAAGAGAGGAGGAGAGGTGGTGAAGAGAAGAGGAGAGGTGAGAGAGAGTGGAGAGGAGAGGTGAGAAGAGAAGCGGTGGAGAAGTGAGGAAGAGCAAAGGTGAGTAGAGAAGGAGATGTGGAGCGGAGAGGAAGTGAGGAAGAGCAGAGGTGAGGAGGAAAGGAGTGGTGAGAAATGGGAGAGGACGTGAGAGGAGTTGAGGAATAGGAGAGAAGGGGAGGTGAAGAAGGGGAGAGGAGAGGAGGAGAGGAACGGGAGATGAGGGCAGGATGGGAGGAGAGGTGAGGATTGGGAGGGGGAGAAGAGATGAGGAATGGGACAGGTGAGGAGACCTAGGTTAACCGCATGGATTTCCTCCTTCTCCTCACCTTGCGCGTGCCTCCAGGTCTGTCAGGGAGCCCTCCTTAACGAAGTGTGTGACATCAGCAATGTGGACCCCCAGCTCCAACCGGGGGCCCCGTGGGCCGGGCGGCAGGCTGCGGACAGACAGGGTGTCGTCTACGTCCTCACAGCCCCGCGGGTCGATGCTGAACACCAGGTGGGTATCTCTCAGGTCCCGCCTAGTGACCACCTCCGCTGGGGCCACGGTCCAGGGCCGCTCAGGGGACGACACAGGCATCTCACGAAGCTTGATACACACACATACAGACAGACAGACAGAGACAGACGCAGTAGGACAGACAAAGACAGACAGACAAAGACAGACAGACACAGAC
Source organism: Esox masquinongy (assembly GCA_016801175.1). Classification (NCBI taxonomy): domain Eukaryota; kingdom Metazoa; phylum Chordata; class Actinopteri; order Esociformes; family Esocidae; genus Esox; species Esox masquinongy. The sequence continues at coordinate 25,153 of JACXGI010004870.1, forward strand.
AGTAAATATGATCTTCTGGGTCTGACAGCTGAAGCGAAGGCGTCTCAAAGCAGAAGACATTATTGGAGCTAACGGCCGTTTTAGAGTTCGACCCACCTGAGCCTCAGAGAAAGGTGCTATGTGGATACAGTCCTCTATGAGGATGGTCTGGACCTCTGTCTCCAGCTCCCCAGCCCGGCCCAGAACCCGGACACTGTGTCCGTTAGGGTAGAGGGAGGTGCTGTCCCAAGAGTCCAGACGTACTATCACACGGTGATCCTGAAGAGAATTTAGTTGTCAAATAACTGTGAAATCTTACTGATGTAGGTATGTTTGGTGGTTGTTGCAGACTGTCAGCAAATTTCAGGATATTTACATATAATAAAATGTGAACCGTGTAGGGATTACAGCCCTTTTACGTAGCAGCAACCCCGCCCCTGATATTCTGGATGACCACAATTGATCCTACTGACATCAGCAGTGACATCATCAATGAAGACAAGTGACCCAGTTCCAGTGGCAGCCATACATCTCCAAAATATAACACCCCTTCCACCTTATTTCACTGTTAAGTTGATAGTCCTTTTTTTCCTCCACACTCTCCATCGCATTGTAGTCTGTCCGCAATAGCTTTTTTCAGAAATCTGCAGGTCTGTAAGGTAATTTGCCATTGCTGAGCTAACCAGAGCTTGGTTTCTTCATTCTTCTTCACGTAACAATCCGCTGATTTTGGCACGCCTAATGTCTTGAAAAAGTCCCAATTTATGCATTATGATGACCAGGTTGACTTGCACTGGCGTTTACTTGCTCCTCGTGTTGCAATTCCAAATGCAAATGCAAAGCCTAGAATCAAGACTAAACATTGACAGCTCACGTTCCTGCATTAGTGACGCAAACAAGCACACCTGCCTAATAGGAGACAGCTGTGACGCGAAGTGTCCAAATACTTTCAGTACCCTTAAATGAGGGGACTAGCTACATAATGTGCTGTTAATTCTTAACGGCTCATCCGATAATGATGAAAATACCGTCAAATTAAAGCTGACAGTCTGCACTTTAACCCGTCGCCACCATGTGATGTCAAATCCAAGGGGCTGCAGTACAGAGCCAGAAGAACAACTATGTCCAGGCTGGGCTGTATGAATACGACTGACTTCAGACCTGCAGGGCGTCAGCCTGGTGGGTACTGATCCGGATCTTGGGGATTCGTTGGTCCCAGGGCGTTGCTAGGATACGGAGGGAGTTCCTGCCCTGTGACTGGGTCTCCTCCCTGGGGGGAAAGGTCACAACGTAGTCCCTCCAGTTCCTCTGCAGTATCCCCACTACTCGACCTACGGAGGGGAACGGGGGAGGGGGGGGGGGGGAAGAGTACCAAAGGGGAGTGAGGGATGAATAGGGGAAGGAGGAGAGACAGTGAGTGAGGGATGAGAAAAGGGAATGCAGACAGGGTAAAAGAGAGTGAGGGATGGAGAGAGGCACTGGCAATAATACTAATGGTTGTCATGGTAGCCTTTATACCAGAGGTCTTCGACAGGTTGATGCCTATTTATAAGTAGCTCTCAGAACAGTCCTGGAGGGACATGCAGCCTTCACGTGTTCCACTGCGAGCTGTCCTCAATGAATCTCTGCTGGCCTGCCCCTACTTTTTAACCAGAACAACAGTGACATTACTCCCGGCCACTGTGGACATCACTGGCTTCAAAGGCCAAACTAAACACAGTATGTGGCAATGTCACAGTATCCAGCATGTTACACCTGTCAGTCTAACAGTCTCTGTCTGTCTGTCTGTCCATCAGTCTCTGTCTGTCTGTCTGTCAGTCTCTCAGTCTCTGTCAGTCTCTGTCAGTCTCTGTCAGTCTGTCTCTGTCTATCAGTCTCTGTCTATCAGTCTCTGTCTATCAGTCTCTGTCTATCAGTCTCTGTCTATCAGTCAGTCTCTGTCAGTCAGTCTCTGTCAGTCAGTCTCTGTCAGTCAGTCTGTCTGTCTCTGATTGGATCATTCCATTACTAATACTGACAACTGCTCTTTTGTGGGTCAATAAAAAATACTTTGAACTCAAAATTGAAAAGCAGACTTTTCAAACAGAATTTGGGATTTTCTTTTCACTACTTCACAGGGTTGTTGTTTCCAAACACCTACTGTATCGATACATAAACAGGCAATCTAGTTAAGTCCTGTACCTTGTATCCTGGGGAAATGTTACCAGGGAGGTGAAGACAGGAATGTCTGTCGGCCGAAAAAAGGATGCAATGAAGAGTAGCTTGCGACGTGTTTGGCTTCATACCCTCTCTGTGTAATTCTGTCAGACCCGTGACGGGGACTCAACGTGTTTGGCTTCATACCCTCTCTGTGTAATTCTGTCAGACCCGTGACGGGGACTCAACGTGTTTGGCTTCATACCCTCTCTGTGTAATTCTGTCAGACCCGTGACGGGGACTCAACGTGTTTGGCTTCATACCCTCTCTGTGTAATTCTGTCAGACCCGTGACGGGGACTCAACGGGGTGTGACAGAAGGCTCAGGTGAGTGTTGGGGCCGGTACGTGGGGTGTATACCTGTCGGCATGGGCTGTCCCTGGCTCTCCTCCCCCTTCTCCTCCCCCTGTCCCTCGGTCAGGGCCGTGGTCCGCCCCCGCCACTCCCCTTTCGGCAACAGCTCCACAGCGACCACGTCGCCGTGCACCGCCCGGTTGCGATTCTTCCCACCCCACACGAGCACGTCGCTGTCCAGCTCTGAGGAAAGAGCGGGGTGCCGTCAGGTGATTTGGTCTTTGACCAGTAACAAACCCAACTGGGTCAGTTCTTCAGGGGAGCGTGGAGGTGGACAGCCTGTAAGTGCCTGTGCCGTGACCCACCCGAGTTCTTATTGGAGGAGCCGTCGAAGCGGACGAAGGCTTCATGCTGTGCCCTGTGCTTGTTAACATTCAGAGTGCCCTGCAGAAATAACAAACAGACAAGAACAAGAAAAACACCTTACGAGGACATTTTCACATCACAGAAAGTCACTCCGGGCTTAATCGGGTGGGGGGGGGGGGGCTGTTGTTTTCATCAGTGTAGTAAAGAACAGCCAACAGCTGGCCTTTCATTTCATGGTTCAATGCGGTAAAGGAGGAGAGTCATCAGAAGGGACTGACATCACTGGCCCCTTACAGACAACACAAACAACACACACACACACACACACACACACACACACACCTGGTGATAATCACACAATTGAAAACACACACACACCCGGTGATAATCACACACACATCTAGTGCAGGCACCCTTAACCCGCAAGCACACGCATGCGCAAGCACATGCATGCGCAAGCACACGCGCAAGCACATGCACACGCGCAAGCACAGGCACACGCGCAAGCACAGGCACACGCGCACGCGCAAGCACACGCACACGCGCAAGCACACGCAACACTACCTGTGTGTATCTGCCGGACTTGATGCCAGCCTCCAGGACCTCGGCAGGGAGGTGTTCAGCAAACTCCCTCTCCACCCCCTCGCTGCCCCGCTCGCGGAGGGCCTGGGCGATGGAGCCGTACAGCTCGTGGGCAGCCTGCAGCTCCGGCCAGAATGTCCGCAGATACTCCTAAACACACGTGTGTAATCTCAACACCTGGTCCGGCCAACCCGCTCTACCCATTCCAATTCGCTGTGCTCCGAAGCACCAGACGTGCGTGCGTGCATACGTTTGTGGCTGCGTGCGTGTGTGCGACCCCTGCAGCAATCGATCCCCCCATCCGTGACATTCTAGACCCAAAGCCCAGGCTCTTCCCGACCGAGCCACACCGGGCCCGTAGAACGGCACAAACAAATTACCGACAAAAGTAAATAACTGGATTGTTGGGCACCGCTGTGTGTTTGCTATGTGTTTTCTGTATTCCCTGCGGAGGTCATCAACCCGGCATTCTCCTACAGCAGGGTGGTGTGTGAGTGCATCTTTAATCATGTTAGCAACATTTAAGGTCAACTAGATAAGAGCAGAACAGACGCAGGGCACCAGGAGAGATCATACTGCTGATCCTATCTTTAACACCGGAACTGTGTGAACAATGTCATTATGATGAGGGTGCCATTTACATAATGAGACGCTCTGTAGAGTTGTGTCGAGATCTTAAGTCTGTGTGGCGTTGTATTGTGTTGAGATGTCGAGGCTGTGAAGAGTTGTGTTGACATGTCGAGGCTGTAGATTTGTGTTGTCGAGGCTGTGTGGAGTTGTGTTGTGTTGTCGAGGCTGTGTAGAGTTGTGTTGTCGAGGCTGTGTAGAGTTGTGTTGTCGAGGATGTGTAGAGTTGTGTTGTCGTACCAGGGTAGAGAGGACGTAGACTCCACAGTTCAGGCTGCTGTACTCAGCCACAGCCGCCTGGTCTTCAGTGATCATCACAACTGGTTTCAGACCTGCCAGGTGGTCATGGTACCAGACAGCTGCCTGGTACACACACCTAGTGGGAGACAGAAGGGGGAGACAATATGACACACACACAGACAGACAGACAGACAGACACACAGACGGATCTCAGGAGCTCTGGGCTCCCATGTCGTCACATTGGTTCTTCAGCCTCCGAACACCTTGGACTCACCTGGTTTGCCATTTGTCCTGTGGTTCTCCTTTCTCTCTGGGGCAGTAGGAGTACTCCTGGAACTCGTTGGACTCACCTGGTTTGCCACTTGTCCTGTGGTTCTCCTTTCTCTCTGGGGCAGTAGGAGTACTCCTGGAACTCGTTGGACTCACCTGGTTTGCCATTTGTCCTGTGGTTCTCCTTTCTCTCTGGGGCAGTAGGAGTACTCCTGGAACTCGTTGGCAAACAGGACACAGTCATGGCGGGGGTCCTTCAGTAAACTACGCAGCCGGTTGTACTGCCTGATCAAAAAAATATATGTCACATTAATATCAACTAAATGTAACAAGATAGAAAATTATAATTGTAAGCATTCACGGGACAAGCACATTAGACGCATTTTACAGAATAAGCAAAGAAAGCACCAACAGCAGAGAAATTACCAATTTATTTGAAACAAATGTTGTCGGTTACCAAATCTTATTAAAAGGTGAAAAAAGTTCTGACATGATTTGTCTTGATTTCGGCCATTTGACTTAAACAAAAGCTGCATTTTCAAAAAGGGTGTGTAGTCTGATATCCACTGTGGGTTCACTTAAGACTTACAATGTAAATGCCCTTACGTAATAACTAAACTCAACATACGGCCTCCCACCAATTTAAAAGAGTGCATAACAGGACGAGTGTGTGGGTCATGTTCTGGTCTCCCCCCGACTCAGCGGTTTGTGCCGGAGTCCCCTGTGTGTTTAGTGACCACAGCGCCGTAATTACCAACAACACAGCGTGGTAGCCATCAGCACACTGCAGGTACACACACTGAGACACGCACGCATACGCACGCGCACCCACCTAACTCAGGAAAGTGAAGCCTCATCACATTGGCGATGCAACAGATTTATAAGTGGTGAGATAGCACAAAAGAAATCTCAACACATTGACCAGTACAAGGCCACAGCAGCTCCAGTGAGATTATTCTTCAAGACATTCATCAACTTGGTCAACGATACACGCACGAAAACCACCGTTGTACAGTCTTGGAATTGTTGTGTAACACTCCGCGTTTACTACATAATTCATGCACGGGCTAGATCTTGTTTAGCTTGATCAGCATAACCACTGCATAATGAGGCTGAGCTTGAGGTTTTCAGCCACCCTGGAGTACAGCTATTTTCATAACCGGTAAAACACCAGACCTTGAGACCTTGAACTCCAGTTCATTTTTGAACTGAACGTTTGGGGAAACCCTGTCACTACTTCGAGTAATCTTCTAAGAGTTTAAAGGGTTTCTTGAATATCTTAAGTTCTATACATCTTAGTTCTCTGAGGGACCATTTAAACCCTTTTAAAGTATAATTAGGAAAATGTATAGGGATTACCCCAGTTTCAATTTAATGAACCCTGAGGCCACAGCAAGAATGGAAAAAAAAATAGAAAGGATAAATATCATCTGCTAATTGGATAAGGTCAAAAGTTAAGCTCATCTAAACTTTATTTCTGTGAAAACAGACAGAGGATTTGACTTTTGAGAGGTGTATGCCTAGGGCAGGGGTCGGCAACAGGACATGTAATTGCTGACCCCTAGCCTAGGGGTCAAGACTTAAACCACGGGTGTCAAACAAATACATCCCACCCAGGGTCCAATCAAAAAACTGACCCGTCCCGAGCCGCAACATGGCCCAGAGACAATGACACCGGCGGAGTGAGCCCACAGTACCTGCGTCCCCTGCTGTGTTGAACCGCCTGACAGGCGGTCTGCGTGAACACCAGTCCCTGGATCTCCCTGAACTCCAGTATCTCCATGAAGTCCCTGGCCACGCCTGCATCCGGAACCACATAGTGGGTCACATCTGCCGACAGCACCTTGCCTTCTGCTGAGCCAGAGTACGGGGGAGAGACAGAGGGTACGGTCAGGTCAGCCAATCTCCTGGAGAGCTCGTGTTTGGTGGTGGTGGTGGGGGGGGGCAATGTTACCATGCCTACACTGAGTGCTCCCAGACACTACCACACTGTGTGAACATTGTAACGGAACCGCAGGCACCTTCATCATTATGTTCTGCTTGCTATTGTATTTAGGAACTATAGATAGTTGACAGGCGTTGTTTCAGTGCAACTGATAAAAAAGACCATCGGGTGACTTGGTATGATACAGAGCACAGAGCAACATCCTCTGCTATTTAGATAGTTGGCAAAGATTTGTATTTATGCACGACACAACGCTGAATGCCTGGGCACAGCACTTAGCCGTGGAACATTGGCAATATACCACGCACTAGCGCGATATTGCCTGTATAAACTAGTTACCAACGTTGTAATCAGAATTTAAAAAATGTCATACCCGTGGTATACTATATACCGGGGGTTTCAGTCACTGAACATTCAGAATTCAAATCACCCGGGTATAACGTTAACAACGTTGAAATCGTCAAAAAGATGACTGACACAAGCGCATTCACTGTTTGTAAAACGTTACTTCTACCGTTGGCGCATTCTGTTTGACAGAGAAACATTCTCTGTTGTAGCTAACGCCTTGTTATAAGAATAGCTAGCTGTACCTTGCTTGCTAGCTAACTAACTAGCTAGTCAGGTAGTTTGTTATAAACGTTGCAAGAAGATTTAATGTGATCAGAAAAGATGAGTGACAAGTGCATTTTTTTGTTGTAAATCATGACTTTACCGTTGGCACATTCTGCTTGACAGAGAGAGCTGTAGCAGGGAACAAGCTCTCTCAGATAATGTTCCCGGACCACACGGACCTTCCTTCCTCTGGAACTCTTCAAATGCAACACCTTTTCAGTCTTAATCATTGTTCCTGCTCACTGAACACGTTTTCTGCACGGTTCTTTTTTTGTTGCAGTTTACCCGATAATGACAAGACAAGCGGGAAAAGATTCTGAAGTTGTAAACAATCCATGAAGTCCAACGGAAGCCCACTGCGCAAACGCGGGCGGGCTCGTCGTGTGACGTCATTAATTAAATGCATCCACTAATGTATTTATATTCAAACAATTTATAACAAGTCCGTCGTTTTAAAAAAAGGTGAAAAGGTTTAACGTCTTACAGTGAACACATGTCCCTTTAAACGATGGTTGGGATGCAATGCACTCTTACATGAGATTTCAATGTTCTGGCTCCACTAATTAAGTTATTTTGGAAAATAAAGTTTTTCGTATTATTCTAATAAGTATACAGTAGTTCTTGACTTTAAATAAATTGCATACATTAATTTAATTTGCATCTCAACTGCTTTATTGGTGGTTATACTATACACAGTCTCTAAAGTTGTTAATCTTCCAGTCAAGATAAGATGAAGAAAAAACTAGAATTTAACTGTTTTTTTATGTGAAAAAAAATCATAAGGTTATGTGAACCGTCATATATTACTGCGATATTTATGAATGGGTATGGCTTTGGTAAAATATTCACACATGCCGCTGGAGTACCAAAGACGAGAGCGCGTGTGACGTCATTGGTATTTAAACGATCCGCGCTGGAGCTGGGGTTTGCAGATGCGATGGGTAGTTGGGGTAGTGAGCGGCGAAGATTATGCAAGCCGAGGACTTGACTGCATACTTTTACGTGAAAATCGATTTACAATTCACTCCACTTTCTCCACACAAAAAATAGTGTAATTATTGAGCAAGTGCACACGACATTGTTTAAACAATATACTTCACAACCGGGAACTGTCATTGGAAGGTAAAAGCGAGCAAGAGAACCCAGAACACAGAAAAGGTAGGCTCACTTCTTTCCGGGAGTTTTATATGCCATTCTAATGCCATCAAGTTGAGCAAAGTTCTGAATCTGTTTTAATGCATATTAATTGCTAGTTTTTGATAAGTGTAATCTGCCGTGTCTCAAGTGCTTCCTGGATAATTGCCTTGTCTCAAGTGTAGTTGCAAGGTCTGCTTATGCGGGGTAACAGAATAATCCTCTGAATGATAATGGCCCTGGGACTCAAAAGCTGTTGACCATGAAAAGTATTATTATATCTGAAGGTAATTTGTGTGTTCTATACAAGTTAAATTGGAAATTCAGTCTATATTAAGCAATTTGATGCAGTTTAGTTTTTAAATATAGGATATTTGTCGGTCTATTTTAGGCACTGATATGCATTAGCTTATCAATTTACATATTAATCGAATTATACTGAGACTGTACTCGCATCTGAAGAACGCAGTACATTATTGCACAAGCTGAAAGGTGAGGTTGGTTTATTAATCATTTGTATGGGAGATCACCTTGAATCCCATGGCAAAAAATATTACTGTGTTATAGCACTGTACAGAAGTATCCTATGTGGAGTAGGAGTCCTCTATATTATCCGTGCCTTGGGACGAACATCCAAGACAAATTCTCTTCTACTTCACTTCAAGTTGCGGTGGGAAGTGAATCTTAAAGCGATAACGGGTTTGATGTTGATGAAGTCTGACAGGAGGTCATTTTCTGTCCACAATCAGGCCATTACCTATCATATTGCACATAGTGCAACTCTGCCATATGGGCCCATAAGTAATGCACTGTTTATATACGCCACATTCTGCTGGTCCACTAGATTATGTTTGTAATGTTTTTATGCGTTCGACTCTGGGCAACGGAAGTAGCTATTACCTCGGAGTAGCCTACACGGTTGCCAAGGCGTTGTGGATGGGATGGTGAATGAGTGCCCATGACTTCAGCTGGAAGGGTTGACTGTTTAACTCTGTTGTCAGGCACTGTTTCATTATAATTTCATAAGGAATTTCCCAAAACTTAATTTAACCATATGTAATCAAGCATTCAGGCTTAATTGTAAAAGCATCCCGGCTTAATTGTAATTTACTCTACCTTCATATTTTGACAGGCGGTAGATCCCAGTTTACCGCCTGTCAAAATATGAAGGTAGAATAAAGATAGTTAAACTTGAACATATAATTGTTTTTGGTTTCCTGCAGTTTGACCAGCACCCAACATACGCTACCGCATGGTTTGATTAAAACCTCGAGTTGTGGTGAAATGGCAGTTACACGACGAGTAATTAAAACTTCAACTCTGGCCATAATTCTCATGCTGCAATTTTGGCAAGAGGAGTCGCTTTACATGAAGAATACATTCCCTACATAGCTAATAGTGCACTATTTGCAACATACATGTGGTCTTTTGCGTAGTGTCTTTAAAGTTGGATGGGTCCCCGAGCTTTTAAGAGAAAAAAATGTTACAGTTGATTCCTGCGTGATAACTGAGAATATAGGTAGGGTTGTGGAGAAATATCGGTGTGTTTGGTAGTGATATATCGACAGATTCACCACTAGCCACTAGATGGATATCTTGAGCAAGGCTTTAGTAGGCTACTGTTTCTGTTTTTGATTCATATGAACAGCAAGAAACGTCTGTGTCCTTTCAAAAGCCAACTCCATTTTTTATTAAAGTGCAAATTATTGCTAGAATTCACAACCCATAGTTGTATAGGACAAAGCATTCACTAATCAACTGTTCATCTCACATGCTCTTACCTGAGGTTAACGTCTAAGAACCAAAGGTAGCCTATTGCAAGAGTCTTTTAAGGTTGTTTATTCATCCAGAACATTATGAGTCCCTGCTGGGTAGGTGCTGGTTCATTTCCGGCAGCAGTGTATGGTTTTAGTGCAGTCTGTCACAGGGGCATTTGTCACAAATGTACTTTGGCCATAAGAGTAATGCAGCTTTTTTTGACGACTAGAGCTCTTAGCCTAATTAAGTATGTTTTTTCCCCTTTTGAAGATTCTCCACTGTGTGTAGGTGACATTTTAGGCATTTAGCAGACGCTGTTATCTAGAGTGACTTAGTAGTGAGCACATTTTCGACATGGCCGCCCATGGGAGTCAAACCCACAACGCTGGCATTGCAAGCACTATCAACTCAGCTACACGTGACTCTTCGGGTGTCTCCCTGTCCTGGTTGGGTTTGAGAAGTTGCCGTTGTGTCCAAATGATTTTTAGTCTCTTCAATGTTTTAACCCTAACTGTAGATTATATACATACCCTGTTCAGCCTATTTCCCTTTAACCATAACTAGATTATATACATACCCTGTTCAGCCTATTTCCCTTTAACCCTAACTGTAGATTATATACATACCCTGTTCAGCCTATTTCCCTTTCAGATTACACATCCCTTCACATTCCTGAACAGGGATTTAAGAATGGCTCTGTGGCATTTCCAATTAGAG
>JACXGI010004871.1:0-50688 GCA_016801175.1 Esox masquinongy
AATTTTCTGAGATACTGAATTTGGGGTTTTCATTAGTTGTCAGTTATAATCATCAAAATTAAAAGGAATAAACACTTGAAATATATCAGTCTGTGTGGAATGAATGTATACATTATACAAGTTTCATTTTTTGAATGGAATTACTGAAATAAATCAACTTTTTGATGATATTCTAATTATATGACCAGCACCTGTATACATATATATACACGTATATATGTATATAACTTATGTATTTAACATTTATTTGTGTTTTGCTACTCTAAAGTTATTTTTTACCCCATACCAGTCTATCATCATGTGGGTGTGATTGAATTTGGTCATGTCATTATGTGTCCCTGATTACTTTATGTGATTGAATTTGGTCATGTCATTATGTGTCCCTGATTCCTTTATGTGATTGAATTTGGTCATGTCATTATGTGTCCCTGATTCCTTTCTGTGATTGAATTTGGTCATGTCATTATGTGTCCCTGATTCCTTTATGTTTGTGTTGCACATTTTTACTTTTACTGTGTTCAGCAGAATCTTGCAAAGCAGGCAATATAAGCTATTACGGAAAATGCATGACCAAAATGCGCAATTTGCAGTCTTTTTGTGGAGATAGGTTGCCCTAACAAGACGGATGTCACTAAGACATTTGTAAATTTCAATCTGTTTGTGACACAAATTGAAAAGGAGAGCCAGAGGGACGTGTTGATTTTACACTCAGACACACCAGCCTTAGATATAGCCTAATCTCTCTGGAGTGGTCAGTGGCGGTGGTCTTGTCACATAGACAGTTGCCATGACCGAATAGTTGGTAACTCTGTTTGAAACCAGAGTCTCTGGAACACATGGATGTGTTTAGTTGTGCTGTAAGACGCCCACAGGCCATGCTATCAACCAAAAGCTAAGCCAAGGAGTCAATGGAAAAGCACCCACATCAGGGCACGTACAAATAAATCCCCTAAAAATTACCAGATGGAGCTAAAAAAATAAATGGAAATATGTTCTATTTCCAGCCTCAGTCTCTGGAACAAGGACATTTTGGTTTTGCTCTAGGAAACCCACAGGCTTATCTACAATGGCAAGGCTAAGCACACTTTGGAAAATGGACAAGTGTAAAAAAATGTTTTCCCAAGCAATAAAAAAATGTTTTCTTAGCGTCTTTTGGATACAAAATAGACAAAGCACTTAATAATTCAAAAATAAAATGTTTTTTTCCACAATTTATTGAAAACTTGGTAGATTTTGTGTAATCAGATTTCATGCACAATAACACTTCAGGCATTTTCATTGTAATCTCAAATATTCTCAATTTTTTTTGCGGGACAGCTACATAGGTCCTACAACTCCATATCAAAATACAAAATGATCTATGTGAGACTCATCTAAAAAAAATTGCATATATTGTGTTTTTACTAAGGGAATTTAGTGCCTTAGACCTCTATGTATTAAAGAATTTATTTCTAAGAAATTCCAATGTACAACTGCTTACTAATGCTAATAGTTGGTTACTGTTGGCAAATTCACACTCATGTCTTCCCAATATTTTTCTGTTTCTTATTTTGGTCCCGTTACTGAATACAGTTGTTAGTCACATAAAAACTGGGATAAAGCGCTGTAGAAACCAGAAATAAATTCAGGCATCACTTCCATGAAGGATTTAATATATTTCTCATTGACAGGTAAGCTATACATCCACATAGCGAGCTAGCTACCTACCCAGCTAGTGAGCCCTCCATTAATCTCTGTCCAGTGCCATTAGCTTAGGCTGGAGGGCTGTATGCAATACACTTCACAATACAATTGTATATTTTACATTTTAAAATAAAGCTGTTCTTGAACTTTCTGATACTTTCACACAATGTTTTTTTTGCATGTAGAACGAAACATATATCTCTAAAAAAATTTAAAAGTATTAAGCAGTTTTTTGTACTATGATGTGTAATTAATCATGATGCAATTAACTATAAACTGAAACCGTGGGATCAAACTTCTACCTCCAGTCTGCTAGAGGAATGCCATAGAAATGTAGCTTTGTAGAAGTAGCAAAGAATGGAATGTAAGCTCAATAGACTATTACACAGACTGTTTCCTTTCTGATTTAGTTTCATTGTTTTCGGGTCAGTGCAGATGAAGATTAGAAGAGAGAAGGCCACTTAAACCGTTTCTGTTCCTCAATGAAAGATATATTATCCTAGGGTCACATGGACACCATAAAGAAAGATGTTTTGGCAGAAACACAATCTCTGGGGAGCAATACTCTATGTTGCTTTTCTCAACTCGCCCTTTGTGTCCACAGAGGGAAAAAAAATATCTCGGTACTTTGGAAGGAAACCAAAAGTTTTGCTTCCCGTAAGTTTCTGACCCGTTAGAGGGAAGGGTTCACATACTTATCTTTGAGGAACGTGGACACATAAGTGTGAGTGTGTTTGTGTGTGCGCATTCCATTGTGTATGCCTTTTGTGTGTGCCTGAGCGAGCGAAGATGTGTGAGAGAGTGAAAAAGAAACAGAGTCTGAACTATATAATAGCCTGAATTGTCCACAGTCATACAGCTCAAGCACACTCTCAACCATGGAGGTAAGACGATTCACATTCCTACTCGATTTACTCATAATATGCTTAGTCGGTTTTAAAGCAGCTAAAAACAGTGTGGCCATATGGTCTTAGTTAATGGATTTAAGCTCAGGCTGTTTGAAAAGAGCTGTAAAACACAGTTGTAAGGATAGTGCAGCATTCCTCCCCTCTTTTCTCCCCTCTTCTCCATCCTCTCATCCTTTCTTCCACTAGGGTCATCTGTCATTCTGTGTGATCTCTCTGTCATGGATCTTTGCTGGGATGGTCACTCCCAGTAGTTCTGTGGAACCGGTCCATTGCCAGTGGGGATCCTATGGGGAGTGGTCCGAGTGTGACGGCTGCACTAAAATGCAGGTTTGCGACTGGAAACAAATCGTTGTGCCTGCGAGTGACACTAATCTCGTCTTTTGGGTTTGTGAATTGCAAACTGCGAGCATTAAGTGTATCCCAATAAACTAATGCGGGGGGTGCATGGATATTTCAGTCTAGGATCCGCTTCATGGTGGTGTTCGCCCAGTTCGGGGGGAACCCATGCGGAGGAGGGGCCACCCAGACCCAGACCTGTGAGACTACTCGAGGCTGCCCCCTTCAGGATGGTTGTGGAGAGAGATTCCGCTGCCGCTCCGGTGATCAAATCAAACTACAGGATCTGTATATTTTAGCACGGAAACAAGGTATATTAATGGTTCTGGGGCACATGTGTTTGTGTGTCTGTGTGTGTTGCTCTGTGTGTTCACACACGCTACAGGGAAGTGTATCAGCCAGTCAATGGTTTGTAATGGAGAACAAGACTGTGAGGAGGACAACCTTGATGAACAGAACTGCGCCCCGGACAAGATATTCCCTGTATGCGACAATGATAAACCACCACCCAATGTTGAGCTACTAGGACTGGGGTAAGAGCCCTTTTCTCAGTCTTATTATCTCCAAACTCGCACACTTGTTTTTCAGTCCTTGTGGAGACAACAAAAATTTTACCCTATTTTACCTATCCCCTAAACTTAACTGCAATACCCTAACATTTCTGCTTAAATCTAATTTAACCCTAGTGCCTAAACCAAATCCCTACTGCCTAAACCAAAAATTATCATCAATTTTAACCCAAACTCAACTCCACCTTATGCCAAAAATGGGAATATCAATGAATAGCTACAATTTGTTTTAATTCAGAGATTGCTTGAAGTAATCATTTGACAGTCTTTTAATGCACCCGACTCTCTAACCGAGGGAGAGCACGGTTGAGCTAGCGCTAGTGAAGCACCATCCGGCTATATTACTCTTCTACCACTAATGTGATTTGATAAAACTTTGTGAATTAACGAATATGAATGTGAAAATACGAATGTTCTTTCACGGCAAAAACACAACATTGGTTGTGCTGCATGTCATATACATTTTATGTGAAAAACACAACATTGGTTGTGCTGCATGTCATATACATTTTATGTGAAAAAAAACAACATTGGTTGTGCTGCATGTCATATACATTTTATGTGAAAAACACAACATTGGTTGTGCTGCATGTCATATACATTTTATGTGAAAAACACAACACTGGTTGTGCTGCATGTCATATACATTTTATGTGAAAAACACAACATTGGTTGTGCTGCATGTCATATACATTTTATGTGATAAAATGTCTGTCACAGTGTGAGGGTGCGAGTGCCCAGCATGGGTAAAAATGAGGCAGTGAAAAAAAAGAAACAAAACCCAAACGTAGACGGTTCAATAGTCTTTTGTCAGATACAAAATCACGCACCCCACGTTTGAGATGACTGAAACAATCATCCGTGAAGTGCGCTGGCAAACAAACACAATATATACCAAACTAATAACTAAGTGAAAACAGGTGATGGCTGCTGACATCACTCTCCGGCCAGTGGTTAGTACACTGGCAAAGTGGAGCGCTGGATAGGAAGAGGAGCTGCGGTGCCACGTAAAGAAGATGTTACACACAGGTTTTAAAGTTACCTTTTCTTACTCCCCATCAATGATGGTCTAACCGTACAAGCCAAAAAGCCTTCTTTGGATTTCCATTTTAGTTTTCAAATTTAAAATACACGATTGACACAAAATGTATATAGTAGGTGATGGTATGTACCGTCACATAACATGTTTATAGTATGTACCACAATCAATTGACGTTCCCCGATGTTGTTTTTGCTCTGACGGAACAAAGGTAGATTATAATTATCTCAGTTCTATCAAATTGCATTTGTGAGAGGAGAGCAATATTGTCAAATGACACTTCACTTTCACTTGCTCAGCCCTGCTATCCGAGCGACAGTTGCGTGCCTAGAAAGACAGTCAAACAATCACTTCAAAAGGTACATGAACAACAAATTGTGGATATTTGTCGTTATTTCCCTTTAACTCATAATCCTTGTGGCCACCGGCCAAGTGGGGACAGAATTTCTTTGTGGGAAATTCACCCCAGATGTTTGTAAAACCAGGATCAAAGACACACTAATAGAACAAAATGTAGACACACATAACACCTCTGGTGATGATCTGGCCTTCTTAAATTGTCAGGTTTGATGCAGTCACAGGAACAAAGAGGGGTATTGTGATCAACACCAAGAGTTATGGAGGCCAGTGCAGGAATGTCTTCAGTGGGGACCAGAAGGTCCAGTACCGGCTTCCCCAGTGCACTCTGAAGTACAACTTCGAGGTAAGTTCACACACTCGTTTAAAAAAAAATTATGAATAAATCACACATGATAGGCTATACACTGATGAGCCAAAACATTATGACCACTTACAGTTGAAGCGAATAACATTGATTATCTCCTAACAAGGGCACATGTCAAGGTCTGGGTAGATTAGATGGTAAGCGAACAATCAGTTCTCGTAGTCAACGTGTTGGATGTAGGAGAAATGGCAGGAGTAAAGACCTGAGCAAATTTGACAAGGGCCAAATTGTTATGGCAAGACAACAGGGTCAGAGCGTCTCTGAAACGACAAGGCTTGCGGGGTGCTCCCAGTCAGTAGTGGTGAGTACCTGCCAACAGTGGTCTGAGGAGGGACAAATCACAAACCGCCGACAGGGTGTTGGGTGCTCAAGGCTCATCAATGCGTGATGGCAACGAAGTACACACTGCAAACATCGTTCAGGAATAGTTTGAGGACCATGATGAAGAGTTCGAGGTGTTGACTTGGCCTCCAAATTCCCCAGATCTCAATCCGATTGAGCATCATTGGAATGTGCTGGACCAACAAGTTCAATCCACAGGGGCTCCACCTCGCAACTTACAAGACTTGAACTATCTGCTGATTATATCTTGGTGCCAGATACCACAGGACACCTTCAGGTGTCTTGTAGAGTCCATGCCTCGGCGGGTCAGCGCTGTTTTGGTGGCATACGGAGGAACAACATAGCATATTACACAGGTGATCATAACGTTTTGACTCATCAGTGTGTTTGTGAGAATATATATTTCACTAGATCTGCATGATTCTTATCTGTACAGGTCAAAGTTCAGAATGATTTCAGTGACGAGTTCTACTCAAGCTTCTGGTCCTACGCAAAGGACATTGTCAAGCGAGAGACAGTGACGGGAACCACGGAAGGATTCCGAAACCTAGACTTTCATGAGACAGCGAAAAAAATTAGGGTGGGTTGGATTTATGATGAAATGTCTTGTAAACCGCTCTGTTTAGCAGTTGTTTATGTTTTTGAAATAGACAATTAAGGGATGCACTATGAAAATAGCTAGCTTTAGGAAGCGTCACATCCCAGCTTAGGTTTCAGCTGTAACAAGAGGGCGGATAATGCCGGTTTGGCTGTCGTTAGCCCCAGCTAGCGTGTAAAACATGACAGACACTTTATTTGTAGTGGTTTCTGATCCTTAGAACAACCACCTGGTGGTGGTCAAGACCGACGTGGATGTGGTGCAGTTCCAGAACACCGCCCCAGCATACCTACCTCTGTCTGAGGCGTTCTGGAAGGTTCTGGTCAAACTTCCCACAGTGTACGACTATGCCACCTACAAGACAGTGCTTTTGGGCTTTGGAACACACTACCTGTCTGAGGGGACCCTGGGCGGAAAATTCCGTGCTGTAGTCAGCCTTGACAAGGAAACAGCTGAACAGATGGGTGAGAATAAAATAACTCTTAAACTGAGGAATTTTGAATATTAGACTCAACGCACTGAACAGTTGATGAGATGGGCATCATCCTCTATAATGTTTAGGCTACTCTAGAGATCCATAACAGGAACACAAAGCATGTCTCCTACAACTGGCCTGAACTAGTTAAGTCACATGGGTGGAGTTAAAGCTCTTTGTATAAATGTGCTAGTTGTGGCCACATCAAAGGCAAATACTTTTTTATTGTCAAATGCACCACATAAAATAGTGTTGTTCTGAGTAGTGAAATTCTTATTACATGGCATGCAACATCTACGCAGTAAGCAGTGAGTAAAATATAAAGCAAAAAAATACATAACAATGTACAGCAATACAGTACATTCATGTCAGGGGGATCAATTTGGCTTTGGTAAAACTCAAAGATTATTGAAGATGACTGCTCTCACATGATACTGCAGCAGGTGTGTAGCTTAGGTCAATCTCTATCTGATTCAAGCTTTTGTTTTTTGGAGTTTAGTGTAGGTTTGGTGAAACTAAGTTATTATAGTGCTATCACGATTGCTTAGGTGGATATCTTAGTGAACTGCTAGGTACAATGGTCAAGTTAGTTGGCGCGTGCATGTCGCTCCTAACAAATGGTAAAGACGTTGAATACGGTATATAATGGTATAATAAGGCCATCCTGAAACCAACAATGTACTTGGCTAAACAAGTGTTGATTTAAATGATGTGTAGAGGCCAGAGCTCTATTGTTGATATGTCTTTTACTTCTTCTCTTTCACATATGTAGCTAAGGTCTCCTGGAAGTACAATGAGTGTACGTCGACCAAACACTGGTTTCTATTCTTTTCATGGACCACAGTGACATGCACAAAGGATGAGAGAGAATTGACATTACCAATGCCTCCATGTAAGTTTAATTAAACAGCAACGTTGGAAAAATGAATGCATTTTAAAATAACACTTTGATGATTTCAGTGTCATCTGACCATTGAAGAGATGTTTTACTATAATTATTTTGGCTCCAGACTCAATAAAATCAATGTATGAAACAGTATTCATTTCTATTTACATTCGGTCAAAAAAAGCCATTGTGGTGGCTTATCATGTAATGGACAGTAAATGCATAAAATACGAATCCCTCTAGATTGCTTTTGATCCCTTTGTTAGCCATCAATAGGGTAGATGCTGTGACAGAGGTTGACTTGGAGGGCGGGAGCAACGCCAATATCGCAGCCCTCAAGTCTCTTGACCTCAAGAACCCCAACGGTAACTGGAACCTGTTCATGAACTGGGCGGAGTCTGTGAGGACCTTCCCTACAGTCATCAAACAAAAGGTAAGGGAGCTTTTTAAACTGGCCACGGATCTGGTTCACTGTAAGGGAGCTGTTTAAACTGGCCACGGATCTGGTTCACTGTAAGGGAGCTGTTTAATATGGTAAATACTTGATTTTAGTACACTTAATGTTTTGGGTATGTGTCTGATTTATTCTGATTTATTTGCATCATGATGGCCAGCTTGACTTGCATTGACACTTCTTTGGTCTTTGGGTTGTCAGACACCTGCAACCAACTCCAAATGCAAATGCAAAAGCCTCTACTAAAATTTTGACATTGACAGCTCTCTTGTGCCCCCCTTTACTGCATAAAGACTCACACTCTGCTTATTGTCAGCACCCCCTGATCAAAACATCACTGTCACATGTCACTGTCCAAATATTTATGGACTACACTCTGTCGCTTCATATTTATTGGGCATTTGAAGAACATCAAAAACAAACTGCAAAGGCATCAAACCCAAGCTTAAGTGCTATTACTTCTATTGATTGCTTTTACACACATATTTTGAAGTAAAATGAAGTTCTCTAAAACGAAGACTATCACAATGTCAATTAAGGGCTGTAATTTCTAAATGGTTTACCCTATGTGGATAAAAATATCCTCAAAGTAAATCTGTTTGCCATTGACCCTCATTGTTATTGTATGATTTCAAATTAAAGTACTATTTTACAGAGCCATTAACAATATGCCTTAGTCTTGAAAACAAGCTTGTCCCAACCTACGTATGTTTGGTGTACATGGTTCCAGATTAGGCCCCTATATGAGCTGGTCAAAGAGGTCCAGTGTGCTGGAGTGAAGAAGTTCCTTCTGAAGCGGGCCATAGAGCAGTACCTGAATGAGAGACACCCCTGCCACTGCCGACCCTGCAAGAACAACGGCCTAGTAGTGATGTATGGGGATGAGTGTAAATGCATCTGTAAGCCTGGAACAGAGGGACTGGCTTGTGAGAAGGGGAAAGAGGTGGAAGGTCAGGAGGGTAGGTGACGCTTGATGTGTGTGGATCTTTAAGAGCAGTGTGAGTAGGAATACTGTACATTCCCATGCAGAAACACATACACTATATCGTTCAAAAGTTTTGGGTCACTTAAAAATGTCCTTTTTTTTACAGAAAAGCAAGTTTTTTGTCATTTAAACATCAAATTGATCAGAAATACAGTGTAGACATTGTTAATGTTGTAAGGGAGTATTGTAGCTGGAATCGGCTGATATTCAATGGAATATCTACATAGGTGTAGAGAAGTCCATTACGAGCAACCATCACTTCTGTGTTCCAATGACTGTGTTGTAACAAAATTTGCAAAAGGGTTTTCTAATGATCAATTAACGTTTTAAATTGATTAACTTGGATTAGCAAACGCAACGTGCCTTTGGAACACAGGAGTGACGGTTGCTGATACTGGGCCTCTGTACACCTTTGTAGATTATCCATTAAAAATCAGCCATTTCCAGCCACAATAGTCATTTACAACATTAACAAAATCTGCATTGCATTTCTGATCAATTTGATGTTATTTTAATTGACAAAAAATTAGCAAAGACAAGGACATTTCGAAGTGACCACAAACTTTAGAACGGTAGTGTACACCGTTGGTGTAGATGTTTACTGACTCCCTGCGTCCTATCTTCCCATTTCCCTCTCTATCTCCTGCTCCTGCTCTTTCTTTCTCCACAACTCTAATACCGCTTTGCTCCCTCCTGTCTCCCAGGAGTGATCCATGGCAGCTGGTCCTGTTGGTCTGGCTGGACTTCCTGCTCTAAAACTCAGAGGTCACGAACGCGTGCGTGCAATAACCCTGCCCCTGAGAGAGGCGGGCTTCACTGCAATGGGGAAGCCACTGAGACAACAGGCTGTGAAGATGATGAAGAACTGCAGTACCTCCAGTGAGAACTATTATTGACTTAGCGATATGACATTATACACAGACAGTACTTCCCAAATGTGTGACATTGTTTGGTACTTTTCCAGGCTAAACTGCTTATTACTCACAAACAAAGACGGGTCTGGGGAAGCTACACATGAGTAACACATTGTCTTCTGCTACCTTCAGCCTTCATATTATCACACTGTAAATTACCTTGCTGAATGTCTGATTGATGTATCCTGTTTATTTCCACATGTATTTCCAGGACCATGGAGCCTCAGTGCTTTCAAATGACCGGGCAACCTAAAGAGAACTGTCAGAACCCACCTCCACTACCTAACGGCTATGTCCTGGTAAGAATGGATTGGACGGATGAACGGGTGGAGAGGTGGGGTGAAAGCAATGTTCTTTGTCACTATTTCAATTAGAAGATAAAATGAACAAACATAAGCAGAGAAAGAAACGTTGGTGATTCTTGAGCTTGGATGATGTCACTGGACCCAACGCTATGCAGTGTAGCAGCTTTCATTGATTTCAAGGGATGCGTTCCCTGAACGGCTGACGGCAATTCTTGACACTGATGGCTGTAGTGTAGCGCAGCCGTAGCCTTGCGCTAACACAGCTGATACAGTGATTCAATTAATCACTTGGTCTTCATGGCTGGCTGCCTTAAAGTGGAACAGTACTGATATGATCATCCGTCTGAAATCTCCTGTCATCTCATAAGTCCCCCCTCACAAGCAAATCATTGGTTTAGGAGGCAAAATAAGTGACAGTCGACACCTTAATACAGAATATTGTGTCTACCTCCCCAAGTGCTGCTGAACCTAATTCTGAATGGGGTTGTGAGTAGTATTGATATTTCAATGTGAGGTCATTTTAAAGAATAACGTCTATTTTGGGGAGGAGCTTGGCCATGAATAGGGTGAGTATGTGTCTGTTGTTCCTGTTTTGAAAATTCTTATTGTGTAGTTATTTCTGCCTGCTTAGTACAATGCAGCTATTTTAAGTTTGTCCATTTGTATACTGGGTTATCATCACCTGGGCAGGTTTGACTGTGTTTGATTGTAATTGTTATAATTGTCACTAACTCAGGATCCAAAAGATATATATCGTTTGGGCAGTAAGGTTGAATACACCTGTATAGATGGCTACCATCTTATTGGAACAAGACTCGCAGAGTGCATTGGTGATAAGACATGGAGCGCCCCTCCTAAAGAATGCAAGAGTATGTATTGCTTCATTGAAAACAGCCGTATGTGCACCCCCCCACACACACACACTCACACACACTCACACAAACACATGCACATCATTATGATTATTTCTCTCACCTTGTTACAGGTTCAAGGTGCAACTTCCCATCCCTTTCAAATAATGTCACTGGATCTCTCTGGCAGTCCACTTATGATATTGGAGAAAGGATACATCTTTCCTGCCCTGAAGGGCAACGTGTAGTGGGAGACACAGAGATCATCTGTGACTCCAGTTTGCACTGGTCACCAGACCCCAAAACCATCACGTGTAGCCAGGGTAATTCATTATACTCCTGTGACTTCAACCTGTGACCAGGCTTCTTCCAGATATCCACATACCGAAAACTGAGTTATTATTTGTCAATTTATATACATCTTTAATAATAATTTGCTCCGTAATGATATTGTGCAAATGAAAAATGTGATTACAAATGGAATAATGTTTTCTATTTTGTTTATCAATCCAGTTAAAAAAACACTTCTGCCTGATGGCCCTGTAAAGCAATGTAAACTGTGGGAGAAACTTGCCAAAGACCAATGCATCTGTAAAATCCCTTCTGAGTGCACGTATGTTTTTCCAACCTTTTATTATATACAACTTAATGTACACTCTTAGAAGCTGCCAGATATAACTTTTGGAGTTCTAAAACTTCTCACTCCAATGGAACCCCTAATTCCCCCCCTAATAGTAGTGAACTCATACTACTTGCAAATTCCTTGTGACTGTATATTATGTATTGTAAACTCTTGCTTTAGAATTTACCCAAAGGCACAGATCCAAAATCAGCCCCTAAAGTTCTAATCTTCATCATCAGAATAAAAAACAAAAAATGAAGGGTTTCAGCCCACACTAACCAAGTTCTTAACCATGTTCCTAACCATAATATTATGTTGTTAGCCATGTTTCAAAATCATGTTGTTATGTCGTTAGCTATGTTTCCAACCATGTTGTTAACAATGTTGCTAACCATGTTGCTAATCATGTTGCTGATCGTGTTACTATATTGTTAGCCATGTTGTTATATCATTAGCCATGTTTCCAACCATGTTGTTAACAATGTTGCTATGTTGCTAACCATGTTGCGGACCGTGTAATTATGTTGTTAGCCACGTTATGTCGTTAGCCATGTTGCTAACCATGTTGTTAACCAGGTTACTCACCATGTTACTAAACATGTTGCTGACTGTGTTATTATGTTGTTAGCCATATTATGTCATTAGCCATGTTGCTAACCATGTTGTTAACAAGGTTACTGACCACGTTACTAACCATGTTGCTGACCGTGTAATTATTTTGTTAGCCATGTTGTAATATCGTTAGCCATGTTTCTAACCATGTTTTTAACCATGTCATTGACCATGTTGTTAACCATATTCTTAAGTCGTTATCAATGTTTCTAACCATGTTGTTGATCATGTTGCCAAACAGGCTAACTATCTTGCTTTTTTGTCCAGGTCATCTCTTGAGGTGTGTGCTATTAACTTGGAGAAGGGTTCGACACTCAGATTAAGTGTGTGCAAGATTCAATCTCTACAATGTCTGGGAAAAGCCTACAAACTGACAGAGGACAGTGCCTGCCAATGGCAGACTTATACAACTTCCCCCTGCCCTAAATGCCAACTTTGGGAGACATGTGATGGTACGTCTCAACACTTCTTTTAGCTTGTAATTACATACAAAGGTTAAAGCTGTTTTTTGAACATGAATGATTTTGTACTTTTACTGCCAACTCAAGAAGTATTGGCACCCTTCATAAAATTGACCAGAAGGGAATGCAAAAATAAACAATAAAACAAACCATGAATATTTTGGGTTTAAACACGCACAATGGGGAGATGTATATTTTCATTAAAACACAATAATTTCTCAAACACAAAACATTTGATTGAGTAGTATACTTTTTTTACTCAAAACATAGGTTTCAGAAGTGTTGTCCTGTCTACAGTTAATACTGTTTACAACAGCACTAAGCCTCTTCCTGTAAACTTTGTCAAGGTTGGCGCACACTTCTGGAGAAATCTTGGACAACTCCTCCATGCAGCATGTTTCAAGATGCTTGATAGTGTTTGTGCTTCTGGATTACGTCTTAATTCAGATCACAGGTTTTCCACTGGATTCAAAAAGTCCATCCTTGGCCAAGTCTCAATCTCCTGGCAGAGGCAACCAGGTGTTGGGCTAAAATATCCTGGTACATTATGCCATCAATCTTAACAACAGCACCAGGACTACTGGTAGCAAAACAGCCCCAAAGCATCAATGGTCCAAAATTCAATTTTACTGTGGGTATCAGGGGCTTTTGCTTGTATGCAGTCCCCTTTTGTTGCCAAACATGCTAATGGTTTATGGTAAGAAAGTATCATTTTTATCTGAACACAACACATGATTCCTTTTGGCAAATTTCCAAATACTCCAGACTTTGAAAACTGATAATTTTCATGACTGAGCTTAGTGCAAAGTCTTTTACCTGATCCATGTCAACAAGTCAACAACCTTTTCAGATTTTCAGTTTTACCCATGGTGATGGATGACAAAGTGATTTTACATCCGTGCTACCTTATAGTTTTACCCCAGGGAAATGTGAACAGGTGAAAGGCATTAAAAAATACTACTAAATAAAATGGTTTGTGTTTGAGAAATTAAAATGATTAAATTTAAGTATACTACTCCCGTTTATGTTTGATCCCAGAATATGAGTCATTGTTTTTGAAGTTTATTTATTCACTTTTGCTAAATTTCATGAAGGGAGCTAATATTTCTTGAGTTGACTGTATGTGTAAATCTGTAAGCATGTGTGTGCTTGCATCCATGTGGGTGAGTGTGAGCATATTTGGACACTGGGGCACCCAAATCTCTATGAAAACCCTACCATTCTTAAAACCATTCTCCTTGTCCCAATCTGCTTAATGTGGAAGACACATTTCGTTTTGACCTTGTGTACAATTGACAAATATTGTCTTTTCCTTGTCCCATTCTTCTCAATCAATTCTCCTTTTACAATTCTCCTTTTCCAATTCTCCATGTCAATTTTACCTTGTTTAATTCTCCTTTTCTAAGTCTTCTTTTTAAATTGACCTTGTCCAATTCTCCATGCACAATTCTCCTTGTTCAACTCACATTGTCCAATTCTCCATGCACAATTCTCCTTGCTCAACTCACC
Source organism: Esox masquinongy (assembly GCA_016801175.1). NCBI lineage: Eukaryota > Metazoa > Chordata > Actinopteri > Esociformes > Esocidae > Esox > Esox masquinongy. The sequence continues at coordinate 14,274 of JACXGI010004871.1, forward strand.
TTGTTCAATTCTCCTCGCCTTTTGTCTCAAAGTGAACACAGACCGGTGTCGCTGTAAGGACTTGGCTGAGTGCTCAACCCCAGGGCTGAGTGTGTGTGTCCATGTGGGAGATGCAGCTGATGGTGCTACCCTGACGCTGAGTGAGTGTGAGGCAGGACTGAGGAGGTGTAAAGGAGAGAAGGTGTCCGTTGTCAGCATACTGCCTTGTGGCAGCTTACGGTGAAGAATAAGTCTCCTCTTCGAGGCTCACTATGTAAAGGAAAATGAAAAATAATAGCCTTACACTTGTTGCTAAATAGTAATGTTATTACACTATTCAAATGGCCTGCTTAAGCAATACAAATCATTCATTAGTGTGGTTCTTTTTGTATACTTTGTGAATTGATTGATAATGCTTGTTTCTGTGCAAATAAATGTCACAACATTAAACAGCTAATTCTACTTCATTAGTCAGCTGCAATCTATCTCAGGTAAACATTGAACAAAAAACCTTGACACAAAATAGCAGCGAATTTTGTCCACAAATCTCTTTGCACGTTGTTGGTTTAGTCGAGGTTGGTACATGTCGTTCTATTCCAAATTAACCAAACATCCCTCATTCTGCCAAGAATACCACTGTGATTGACACTCCATCCCTCCTCTTGGCTAGCTGCCTGTTAGCTCTGAAAGGCAGGCCAGGAATGCACATATGCGTGTGTGCGTGAGTCTGAGTGCATGCTGTACGTTTGTGTGTGTGTGTTTGTGTGTGTTTGTGAGTATGTGTTTGTGAGTGTGTGTGTGTATAGACGCAAGCTGCAAAACACACTCCCATTACCGTCCATCCTCCATTTCTGGCTGTACAACAACTCTCCATTACATTCAGCAGCAAACAGTCCCAGCAGTATCGGAGGGACTGCTGCCAATCACATGCCTGGGAGGATGTAGTAATCCAACTATGAGCTTATTATTGAATGATTAAGGCTGGTCTGGAATGACAATCAAACTAACCCATGTTTACCCATTGCTAACAGACACACACTCTTTCTGTGTGTCTCTCTCTCTCTCACACACAGACACACACACACACACACACACACACACACAGACACAGGTACGTTTATACATCTTAAGAGTATTTGTAAGGGCAGAGGACCGATTAAAAAAGATAGAGTTGTTCAGATGAATGGGAGGGACTGACTGCTGGTTACTAACTTACAAACACACAGTGACCTCCAGTGGCATGTTCAACACTGTGCACTGTAATTGAAGCAGCTGGAGTCTAAATTATAGGCCTTTTCTCATTTGGGCAGAAGTCTGTCCTCTCCGCTCTCCCTTTCTTTCTCTGTCCTCCTGTGAGCCGGTATCAGTGAAACAGTGAAGCGTTAAATACGTTGGTTCATTAGCTGGAACATGGAAGTGTCCTCCACTCTTCCGTAGCATAGACAGACTACTTAGAGCTAGTCTCTAAATGCTCTTGATCCAAGGCAGTGATACTTATTGCAGTCTGCTTATTGCACCCCCTCCCTCCCCCCCACAAAGAGCAAGCAAATGGTTTTGCGGCGTATCTTCATCCAAATCCCTTATACCTGCCTCCACTCCTTGGTTTCTTCAGACCTTTTTCTAAAAGGAGGCTGGAAAGGATGGAGGAAAGACGAGGCAGGGGTTGAGGAAATGTGATTTAGAAAAAGACCACGTACAACCATTTTCTGATTAGGTCCTGAAATGTTTAGCACCAAATTGACCATGTGACATGTTTACGAAATGGAAGTGAATACAATCGCGTCCCACTACAGATGCAGCTCATGTAGAATGCCAATGATTACAGACAGGGCTGTAGCCAAAGGGGAGAAAGGTGGATATGATTCACAGGGCCCATAGTTTGGCAGGGTCCACTGATCGCAACAATATCAATGTCATTTATAATTGAGGGGGCCTGGCTATATATCTCTTCAGGGGGCCTATTATTACTGGCGACAGCCCTGATGTCAAATGGTTATCATTTACCTACAGAACATCGCAAATGCCGTCCGAGGACAGATTACCCACAAAGCTAAGCCAGCGAAGCAATCCAAAATATCTCAAATTTAGCCAGATTAAGAGAGACGAATAACATACTTGGTGGGCATTGCTATAGCCATTATTGTTTCGTGTTAAAATGATACTCCATCACTGCTACATTTGTCTCAACGTTAGTCTACTGCTGTCTTTTACAGGGTTTTTTATTGGAAGCATCACTCACTTTACTGCCAGACTCGAATGGCCAGTGGAGGGTTTAACTCGCCATCCGCACAATCACAAACTCTCTCTAGGGATCCGCGCAGTATATCTAAGTCACACTCTTGTGCTCGCACTCAACATACACGCGCACATTCACCCACACGCACATGCGCATTCGGTCCCCACCGTGGACCCTGGTCAGATGTGATTGTTTGTTTATTTATATCCTGTTGACTTTAACATTTTTACATTTCAAATTTCTACTTGTCTGAACTTTCTCGCTTTCTACTAGATTTATATTATCTAACTGACTGCACTGGTTGTAAAGGCATAATAACTGAAGGAAAAGAAGTCCCATTTTCCTCCCAAAATACTGTATATTTTTGTCCTGTAATTCAACAAGACAGCTGGACCTTCTCAGGGGGCTTGGCTGTGCTGACCTCACACAGCTGCTCCTCCTTCCACTCAGGTCGCGTGTGTTTTTGTGTTTGCATGTGTGCAGCTTGCATCATCTCTCCAGTGGATGTCGAAGAATGATACCAAGCATTTTTGGTAATTCTTCATTGTATGCGGACCTTATTACAGTGGTATTACATATCCAATGACACTGTACTGAGGACTGTAAACCATTGGGTAATATTTCATTGTACCTTTACTTAAAACATTCTACTATAATTGCACTCCGTAAGGATATAAGATCAAAGGCATCCAAGCGTGTTTGTTACAAATGTAATTGATTATATCCAGGATCATAATTTTGTGGCCTGCATTAACTACGTCCCTGTTTTAGCCAACTGAAAACCAAACACCTCGATGACTTACTCTGTTATAAAACGCATTGCAAACATTTTTGTACTAGAGCAAGGACCTTTGTCCTGAGATGCCCTTGTGGGATTTTTCTCCTTACGTATAGTTGATGGAAGGCTGTAGAATTGTTCAGTTTATTTGTTTCAGTACAGGAGGAAATCTAAACTTGGCACAATTCTGAGAATTGGGCATTCTTTTTCTCAAAATATCCAATTATTGATGTTAAAACGTGTCATCTCCAGATGTTGACATGACATTTAATTGCTTCTTCACATGTTGGCTAAATCTAAAATATGGCTTATGACTTACTATGGATATATATGGATAACAGTTACAGTATCTTGCGGAGGCTGTGCGACTGGATCAAAAAATCTGGGCTTCGGGACAAATTTGCGTGTTGTTGCCATGGGATAGTGCATGCAGTCCTGTGGTCACCAGGGAAGCAAAACCCATGATAAAGATTCTCATATGGAAATAGGTAGCAACTTGTTTCAGAAGTGCAGTAACTTCTGGAAAAGTGTAATTTTCTATTGATTTGAGTTTATTATTGAACTACAATTTGAGACTTATTACTACTGAGTTAAGGAATGCTGTGTAGAAAAATGCATGTTTAGAAATGTTAGGCACTTCATACGTTCTTTTTATTGTTATTTCTCACTGTTGTTTCACGTTTCATCACAACAATTTGGTTTGAACATTTTTTTCTAAGAAGGATGCAGGCTCCTTGTGATCCTAATTTGCTTTTGACGAAGGCTGAAATACCTTTCTTGAATGCTTGATTACTTTCTGAAAGAGGGCCAATAGGAAACACTTTGGTCAACATTTATATTTAACCCGTTCAGTATCAGATAACAACATTAGAATGAGGGGAGACCACTGAATTTTAGCTACTGTAGCTATTTGTTTCAATATTTATTTTTATGCATTGTATGCATTGCTGGACAGTGAAGTGGTGAAAGAGTGTACTGCAGCAGTACATGTAAGCCGGAAGCAACAGCTTAGACCACTCCACTGTTCTACTTTGGTTATCAATATGGCTGCAGCATCTGTAGAATGTTGAAAAGCAACGCAACTAACTGATGTGAGCTGAAACCCATGAATAAGGCTTAATTAGCACTCAAGCTAAGCAGACATAACATGGAGCCCAGGATCTGAAACACAAGAAATTTGTAACCTATTGTACAAAATGGATGTATAATGAATTGTAAGAAAATAAATGTTATGTAGTACACAGTTTGTTTGCATACACCACAAAAATCAGGGACCTGTTTTGGCTTGTGAACAGTTAACCTAGTGGACATTTTTCATAAGCTCTGGAGAGAGTCAGTCATTTTTCTCACCTAACACAGACAACTAAGGTGACGTCAATTTATCTCAAATCTGAATTGGGCCTGAAGAGAATTAAGATGGAGACTAAAAGAACAGATCAGTCGGTATAACTAAAAAAGGTTTATTAACAATGTAAAATGACGTATAGATTTTTATTTCAGCATTGACTACAGTACTGTACCTTCTCCATGCCCTACACATTTAGCACTATTATCAATAAGCAAGACCCATGCTGAGTCTCCACTGGCCACATGGACTGTGCCATACGGAGGGAGACGCCAACCCGCTTACACCAACCAAAACTTTGCCACATTATCGCAACTTGGAAAACAATTCAGAGCACATCGCTTAGAGAGTATGTGTATATACAAGTCTAACGCCTCAATTTCTAGATAGATATTGTATGTGCAAAGATGTTTATCTTTTCTTGTATCGTATAGTATATTTCTCATTGGAGATAGAAAGTAAAAGCTGGATACAGGTTTTTGGTTTATGGAAGACTAAGTAAAGGTTAGTACAGGAAGAACAGCAACAAACAGAAAACAGCGAAATATAACAGACCCAGTGCAAAGACTTCCTCTGCTCTGGAGAAGCAAAGCTCCACACCTATCTAGCAGTGTGTCAATATATTCTGCAGGTGTCGTACTTCAATGACAGGTCATACTGGTAAAGTGTTCCCATACACGGCAAGTGTCGTACTTGGTAACATTGTTTTTTTTTGATAAACGTAAAGATCCTGTTGTGTCCCACACACAAAACATCAGACAGACTAAATGACTCATTAACCAAACAAAGGGAAAATCAGCTGCAATACATTTAAAATATATGTTTATGACTTTTCGTTTCATTACATTGCAATTACAATTTATCTTTGTATTACAAAATAAAATTATAAAGTGGGGTAGCCTTTTCAACAAAAAAGAGAACTGTATTGGATATTGGAAATGGCAGTAATAGATTAGTGGGAGACACAGGTGGTGAAGGATTGTAGTTAATGGTGTCTTTGTTGCTGTAGTAACACTTTACTAAGTCCATTAAAGTGTCATAAGCACATTGTGAAGTGTCATAACACATTCCTTAACAAGACGTACAATGCTATTTCTGTTATGGGCACTGTTATGACTGTCAAAATCTTATGACACCACTGTATGTCATAATGCCAAAAAATATATTAGTCATGACAGGCAAATATAAGGAATTCCATTTGATGTAGAGTACCAGTCTTAAGTTTGGACACACCTACTCATTCAAGGTTTTTTTTTTTTTGCAATTTTCCACAATGTAGAGTTATAGTGAAGACATCAATACTATGAAATAACACATACTGAACTCATGTAGTAACCAAAAAAGTGTTAAAAATGTGTATGAAAATACATTTCATGTTGTATATTCTTCAAAGTAGACATCCGTTGCCTTGATTACGGCTTCTTAGCATTCTCCCAACCAGCTTCATGAGGTGGTCACCTGGAATGCTTTTCAATTAACAGGAGAGACTTGTTAAAAGTTAATTTGTGAAATTTCTTTCTTTCTTAATGTGTTAGGTTGTGTATACAGAGGGTGACAGGGTAGGGTGGGTATACAGAAGACCATCATTATGTCTGTACTGTAGTAGTCAATATAATGGCAAGAACAGCTCAAATAAGCAAAAAGAAACAACAGTCTGTTGTTACTTTAAGACTTGAAAGTCAGCCAATCAGGAAAATTTCAAGAACTTTGAAAGTTTCTTCAAAAGAAGTCAAAAAACCATCAAGCACTATGATGAACCTGGGTCTCTTGAGGACTGCCACATGGTTTGGGATAAGTTGGACTGCAGAGTGAAGGAAAAGCAGCCAACAAGTGCTCAGGATATGTGGGAACTCCTTAAAGACTATTGGAAAAGCATTCCAGTTGACTACCTCATGAAGCTGGTTGGGAGAATGCTAAGAGTGTGCACAGCTGTCATCAAAGCAAAGGGTGGCTTCTTTGAAGTATCTTAACTGTGAATGCATTTTCATTTGAACACTTTTTGGTTACTACATTATTCCATGTGTTATTTCATAGTTTGGCTGTCTTTCCTATTATTCTACAATGTGTCCAAACGTTTGAGTGGTACAATATATGCTTTTATAACATGTTTGTCATGTTTTGGCATCTTATGACACTTACAGTTAGCTAATGACACTGTTTTGGACGTCCCATAAACGACACTTCAAGTAAAGTGTGACTGTGACCACCTTCAACCTAGGAGGCCCTTAGCTGGTAACCAGGCAACAGAGCCCAAAGAACCGCCTCTTCCTCTGTCTGACCAATGGGTAAGGAGTCAGGTTCAGCAAGCTGCTGTCATCTGGTTCAAAACACAGACAACACAATAACATGTTCAAACTTGCGTCAGTTTAATGTATATCTAATTCACACAAGGCCATTGGAAGCATTGAACGTGTGTTCCTGTTGAGGCCCTACCTTGGTTCTTCAGTGGTAAAGGCATTGTCTCCCTGAGTTTGCTGAGAAGGTTCTTCATTTCTCTCATGTCCCTATGACATTGTATATACATACATACATACATGGAGTTAGAGTAGGTTTTAGCAATGCATCCAGAATGATATAACACAATTAAGCAATAAGCCCTTGTCATACATGGTCAATAAATACCACTCCTAAGAGCGTTTCTTATGCATGATGCATCGCAGAGTGCCTGTACATAGCACTTAGCCATCATATATATTGATAAAATACCACAAACCCCAAGAATCCTTATTGTAAACTGGTTACATATGTGATGTCATAACCCTTTGTATATAAACCATGGCATTCAGACCTGGGGTATTTGGTCTTGTATACCACGGTTTTGCCCCCATCAGAATTACAGGATTCGAACCACCTGGTTCATAATTAAGCAATTATGCATGAAGGGGTGCAGTATATGGCCAACATACCACAGATAAAAGCTGTTCTTAGGCAGGATGCATCACGGAGTGCCTGGACAAAGCGCTTAGCTCTGGTATATTGGTCATGTACCACAAACCCCCCAGATGCACTGCAATTATAAACAGGTTAGCTATGCAATTATAGCATCAGAAAGAGCTGTGATGTTACACCTGTGGTATACAGTCACATACCACTTTTTTCAGCCAATCAGCATGCAAGATTCAAAGCAGCCGGTTTATAATTGGGAATAATGCACACACACATACGCACAGTGTACGCACCTCTCTGTATTGTCTATATCTGTGGTGATTTGCCAGGATTCCATAGGGGAGGAAGAGGTGTCTTCCAGAATGGGGATGTCTGAGGTCTCATCCAGCTTGTTGTCAATCCTAGGTGGTCCACAGGAATCCTTCCCTAGAACACACACTTAATTAAAAGCAGCAGTATAATGGTAATTAGGTTTTTTAAAAGTAAACCCTGAATCGTACTTTAAAAAGCGTTTGTCCTGTGTAAAGCCACGTTTCACGTGAGCTATAGATGCCTCGTTTCATATTCATAGACCTTATCTGAATCTATCCTAACACTATACAGGCTTCATTTTACAGCAGACATCTACTACCTTTCCTGTGGAGTTGGAGGGATCCCAGCAGGCAGACAGACTTAAGCATCTCCGTGATGTACATTTCCAGACAGCACTGTAGCTGGATGAAGAGCCTGCAGATCTCAGGATGGATCTCTCCATCCTCAGGTCTGTGAAACCAATACACAAATGCCAGTCAACACTGGGGATTACCCATGAGGTATGATAATACTCCACTGTTTGCATTCAAAGAACTTTTATTTTTTTTATGTATACTATTTTTTATTTTTATGTATACTATTCCTTCACCACAAGGAGGTCCCTAAAACATCTATACAATAAAAAGAATGATATGCAGAATAATAAACCAAAGAGTCCTTAAATCAACACAACATACATTACACAACATTTAACCTTCCCCATTACTATAATTAAAGATTCAAAAAAACAACAACAATGTATTCAGCCAAATGACAAAACTGAAAAGGAAAAGAAAGTAAGAGAGAGCATTTCCACTTCTTCCAATATGGCATCAGCCTATTTTATAACTGAAGATCTTTTGGATAAACTTTGGGCAATGTGGGCACATGGTTCTTTCTTCCAGAAGCTGTATGTTCCTCACAAGAATTAAGTAGGAAATGTGGGGAGAGACAGAGTGGGTATTTAAATATAGAAATTTGCATGTTCTTGGAACATAAGATTTGCATGACACTTATATTTTTAGTCCTTGGCTAAAGCACAAGGACCAGGCTCTAAAAAGAAAATGAAGCATTTTAGGTGAATTTAAGTAGTTTTCATGATTTTTTTGCCTGAAATGGTCTGTCAAATGAAAACCAATTTTTAGAGGTTCATGTTTTTTTTAACTCATAGCCAGTGTCATTGAATCATTGCGTATTTGTATCTGTGGCCAAAGCAAACTTATGAAAGAAAATCCTGCTTTAAACTCCTATATCAAACAGACAGTTTTAAAAAAATACTTTCTATTCCAATAAAGAACATGATATTGGCACATCTGCTGAGCTGGCAACTAGAGATCTATTCATATATACCCATGTATATATGTTCAGACGATTCAGTTGTAGGGTAGTTTCACTCTATAGAAACAGAAAAAGATTACTTTTAACATATTAACATTTTGGGGAAGGAAAATTACTTCCATCATTGTAATAGATCATATTTCATAGAAATCTGGAAACACCAGGCACTTTCAATAAACAATTTGAATTTTTGGCAATGAGGTCGTTCATTGACTTTCCCAGAGTCAGATGAGATTATGGAGACCCTTTTTAGTTGGACCCATGCACTTTGAAGAAAGTTGCTATTCTAAAGTTTGTATAATTGTTTACTAACACTAGCAAACTGACTGAATCTCTAGTTGTTCCTGTTGACTGCAGACATTGAGCATGAGCAAGTGTGCATTGGCTCATTTAACTACACATAGCTTCTTTTATACTGGACACTGTTAACGTAGTGCTTACGGAAGCAAAGAAAGCAACTTATTGCTAGAATTCTGATCCATTCCGTTCAAGTATTTTTTACATGGGCCTTCCCTTGTCAAGCTGACTTTTTCCTACAAAATTTGGTTCCGATTCGCATCTTTAAGTAGCCTGGTGCCACGATCTGTGTGTGCCAACATGCCATTCCTCATCATTTCATAAAGTGGCAAGGAGTGGCATGATGGCACAAACAGACTGGTAGCCAGGCTAATCTGTAACTGCTGAGAGAATGTTTTTGTGTGTTAATTGGATTTGTCAAGCATTAAATGCTTCTTACATTCTTCACAAAAACCCACAGTGCTCTCTCTGTCATCAATCAGCTTTGTGTTTCCTGTGAGAGTACTGCTAGCTGGCTAAAGTACTGCCGCCATCAAAGCCATCCTGCTGCTTCTCAGGTTTCCTCTGGCACATTGGATAGTCTCGGCATTACCCACACAGAGACAGAATAACAGACAGACAGAAAGACAGACAGAGACAGAATGACAGACCCACCAACAGACAGTGATGAGAACAAGATTGTAGTTTTGGGGCCCAGGTTGGGTTCTTAAAACATAGTTTCGTGGCAGGACTCTGTTGCGTGGGAGTTAAGAGACAGAAAGACACCAGGTCCAGTCATGCTGTATGATTCATGCTAACACAGCCATGCCGTCACAGGATGCTTCATGTTCTCTGACAGGGGCCTAGGCTGTCACACGTGTGTCGCTCACTGCTTCCGCATGTGGAACTAAGGCCCTGTCACGCGTATAACACGCACTGAAGGATACACATTCTGAATTTCCTTCAAGGACACTGCAAGAGTATGAATTATTGAATGGATGGATAGGTTAAAGCCAGGGGGTTCACTGACCTTCACATTAAACCACTCGTTTTCATAAAGTAAAAAACATCTCTGGTGAAATAGAAAAGGCAATGCTACATTTATGGGTAGTTCATGCGGCAATACTAGAATCTTTTCACAGAGGTGTATGTTGAAGATGCTCATGGGAATACAGTCAGAACCCATAAAAATCAGCAGGAATTTCAATAGAGTACACTGTAGGAAGCCTTTAGTGTGACATCTATTCAAAAGAAGTGAAAAAGCTGTACGTTTGACCATGGTAATGGACCCTCTATGCATACTCTCTATGAGAGTACAGCCCCTTACTCTCCAGGCACAGATATAAATCTCTGGTATATAAGACTAAGACAACAACTTTTAGTTTTGTGCCAACATCCATCAAACTCCTCAGTTTCCAATTGCTATTTGTCTATTATGTCTAGTATGGTTACATTGATTGCTCATAGTCTAACTGCACCGGCATGTTTTTCTGTTCAATGTTGCTTTGCTGTTATCCATATTTCCTTTAATCAACCTGTCCCGACACATGAGGTCTCATCAACGAACATGTAATTTATGGGATAGATTTGTTTTGGAGAGAATTAACAAATATTGTATATAATTGGAACATATAAAAATTACAGTAATGAATACAATTATTTTTGTTGTCAATTGCGCTGTAGGTACAAACATAATGTAACTCAACCCCTCCGGATTGAAGAGATGCGGTTTAGGTTAACTGCCTTGCTCAAAGGAAGAACAACACATTTAATTTCCATTGTCAGCTCTGGGATTCGACCTGACAACCGTTTGGTTCCTGGCCAAGCACACCTACCTGCTGCCCCTTAAAAAGCTACCAATAACCTTTAATGATAACACGTCCTACTGTAACCAGCAGCGAAACACCTAAGAGGTAGGTTATAGTTGAAAATGTCATTGCACAGGCATGGCCCTAAGATCGGCAGACCGAGTTACGTTAGTGTCTGAATCAAGAATTCTACAATACTATAGGACTCTGCCACAACTCATGGTTAAGGATAGCAGGTCACCACCACAGTCAGAGATGAAGATAGCCCACTAAACTGTCAAATGCTCTCAACAGGCTCTTTCCTACCTGCACCCAACCCTGCCTTTTTTCTCTGTCTCTATCTGTTTTTCTCTCTCTGTCTTTCTCTCCTTCTTTTGACCATTATTCCATTACTTGGGTAATTTTCCTCATCATTCGAAATGGTGCGTTCTGCGTGGCAATTGCAACCCTGCAGATCAGAGACGAATCCAAAAACAAAGGCTGAAAGCCAGTATAAAAGCCATTGTTAACGAATTAGAAATGAGAACTATGGAAAGTATTATTGGCGTCAGACTCAATGCATCCCATAGAAAACTGCAGTTGGGCCTCTACACTGATATTTCAAAGCAGATGTCTTTCTGTGTCAGATGTCTATGAGACCGCCCCAACGTTGTCTTTCAGAACCAGGGGTTAGGGTTATACTACTTACCCCGAAATTACAGACAGGCTCTGGTGAGCAGCTCTCGCCATCTCGCAACCTTTCGTTTGAGTCTTGTGCATCTCTGCCCGTAAAGAGGGGCAGTCGACGGAGATCTCACCAATAGAGATGACCAGTTCACGGTACAGGGCTACAAGCGTGTTAAACTCCTGCACGATCTGGAAAAAAAGAATAACATGATTTAATATTTAGACCACGAATATAGTGTTTTTTTCCTCTTAGGAACCATATCAACACCTCGTAATAATCTTTCCCTATACAGGTTAGATATAGGTCAAGCAAGACAAAGCAGACTACTGTAAACGTAACTACCATCGGGGAATTATAATTTCACCAACATGCGGACGCTTCGTAATAGCCCTACTTGCAAAAGCAGTTGCCAAAACATTGTATTAACATGTATTTTAATTAGCGTAGGGCAATAATCATGCGAGTGGTGGGCAGCTCCATGCTTTTACAATGGCACAATGAATACGTAGGCACTGCAGTTTCAAGAACTAGGCTGACAACCCCAGCAATGTATCACTATCCTGCTATAGACCGCAAATCTCCGGCTAGGGACAGCAACCCTGCGCCTTTTATTCCATAATTACGACAATGCTTAGCTTGAAGATATTGACAGCCATTTCTAAAAAGGCACTGATCCCCGGATAGGAGTGTTATTGAAATCAAACATGATTATTTATACCTTTGTACCTAAACATATATACAAAGAGAGATATTAGGATATTAGGCCAACAATATGGAATGACAACGAGACTGCACCTATGTTAAACGAATTAACGATTAACTGACTACAAGACTGTATACTAAGTTCGGCAATGTGCATTCTACAAGAGGTTTGAATCCTTTAAATGGGACGAGCATTTTCTATTCTATCAACGCTGGAGACTCCTGAAGCCTTCTGCTGTTCTTTCCGTACTGAGACTCATTGACGTTCACTGATGTATGAGAGAGGAGAGAATACATATGGACGGTTCTGCCAGCACCTGTCAAATCCGGGACCGTCTGTGTCCATCAAACAGACAACTCTGTAATGTAGGCGATTTTTGGCGATCATCCCAAATCATCATCAGCGGTGCTTTCAACACTAGATACTACAAAATGCAAATCGCACCATCAGAATCAGTGACAAAGAACGGGTGAAAAAACGGGTCCATTTGTCTTCTCAGCAACAACAGCAATGCAAATGCTTATCATTTTCACCAGGCAATTTAAAAAGATAGTGTTGGGAGCATGTATAATTTGTTGCTCTTTAAACAGCCAACATCACTGCAAATAGATAAAACCAGTTCAAGAAACAAATAAAGAAAGGGTGGATGAATGCACTACTTTAGCTACATCATTTCCTGCAGAGGAACTAAGCACTAGTCTACCTTTCGCAAGCTCCATACCTACCATTCTGCAGTCAGCCACCGCGCGCTGGGCTTTGCGGCTGCTCTCCGTGCTCTCCCTCCTCTCAGGGTCTCGGTAGGGAACCTTGCCGATATGGAAGATGTTCCCGGCGGATTTGGGGCGGTTCTTGCGCCCATTCGGTGCAGAACTCATGCATACACATCCACTAATAAAACAGCTTTTATACAAAATGTTGTTTATCAATATCCCCACCAGCTATTCACCGATATCCAATTTCTACCTGATCTAGGCTACTGGGTGTCGATATAGTTCCAGTAGGCTATATCCTAGAGGAGGATAGACAGGTTATCTGTGGTATAGTGGTGCTAACTCTCCTTCTCCCTACTGTCTAAGAAAAAGCTGATATTTTTGCTGGCAGACTTAAAGAGCGCAGAAGCACCGGACGAGCGCTCGCAATTCCTCTCCGCATTGCCTCGACTGCAAAGGAGGCGCGAGTCACCTTCACTACTGCTGACAGTTAATGGTGTAGGTAGCCTGTACACACACCCGACCCGGGGTCCAGCTAGCTGAGGTGTCTTTCCTCGCGCACCGCAGCGGTGATGGTCGTTAGAAAGCAATCGCATTCACTGGTATTCACCAAATGCAACCATTTCTTATTCTTGCGCGTTTCCATTAAGCACTGATAAGAAGGCTTGACGAGGGTCTTCGGCAGTGTAGCCTATGCAAACACCCTTTTAGTAACGCAAAACGTGGCCAAGCGTGAAAACAGAAAAAAAAGCAATGTAACTTGATGCAATTATAACACTTGCTTCATCATTACAAGGAACAGAGATGAAAGCTTTTCCTGGTTGTCAATATGACGAGTTTGCTCCCAAGGTCTTTTTCTTCGAGTGTCTCCACCGGAGTGTATCTCGGTAAGGCAGGAGACGAGCAGTTGCTACAGGCCTGACGTGGCTGGCAACACTGCGCACCCATAGGACAGGAATACTAATAGGACCAAGCAAACCAGACCCCTTTGATGTAGTCTAGCCTAGGCTCGAGGAAAATGTGTATTCTCATTAAATAGCGTAAATATAGCCCAGTGTAGGCCTAACATGGAAAACAACAACTAATTGTATAATCAAAAAGTCATCAAAGATAGGCTTATATGTCAACACAGTTTATAGGCTAGACCGAAAATTCATTCAGGCCGAATTAACGAGTGTTTCCGACATGGTCAAATATAAGTTAAAAAAGGACATCTCAATTTGGTCTGGAGCTTTGTATGTCGAGCTATTGGCTACAATATTAAATTACAGTGCCCAAAGTGCTATAACATTGTATGCACCTGGAAGCTTAGGCTACATGGGCTACAGGCTAGTTGTCAGTGCTGTCCAAGTGCTGAAATATATATAGTGCAGTGGGCTACACCGCGTATTGTCTAGCTAGAAAGTTTCTGCTTTTTAATTTGACATTCATTTAAAAAATATATACAACAAAAGTCACAACTACCTATATTGGTTTCGTACTTTGTGATTTTAAAAAACATTCTTAGACCTGCTTGAAAGGGGTTTGCTTAGAACGTTTTTTTAATGCGTCTCGTGCTCTACTCCTGCGTCTCGCGCGACCGTTTATCACCAAGGAGACACGTAAAAGTATGCAGAAGAGGCAGTTCTGCGACAATCATTAGCAATAAAGTAGCCTTATAAAAATGGATCACAGTTGTTCAAGTTTAAAAACAGATGTAACTTGCCACAAACCAGAGTTAGTTCTCACAATTTTACACTTTAACGACGTGTACGATGTTGAAGCACGACCAGAAGAGCCCGTTGGCGGAGCCGCAAGGTAACGGTTTGCAGTAGTGAAAATGAAATGGAGCTGGCCTACGTTAGGTAATTTAAACGTCAGTTGGCTTGATGGAACTCGCCTGAAGCCTGACTGAACTTCATTCTGCTTAAGGTTGATTTGCCTTTGTATACATTAACAGTCTCACTTCAGTACTGTACAAAAATGAAATGTTAGCAAGTTTTTCTCCCACCAGGTTTGCCACTGCTCTAAAAAAATTCCAGTCGCTGAATCCTTTTGTAGTTTTCAGTGGTGACTGTCTGAGTCCCTCTTTGCTAAGCACAGTCACAAAAGGAAAGCATATGGTAGATGTTCTTAATAAATTAGGAGTCCACTGTGCAGTGTATGGTAAGTATTTAACGCCAACCATGCATTTACTTACTTTGTCATTGTACACACAAATAATCCAGAAAGAATCCAGTTTATTAGCTACACAGATAACTCTCTTGATACATCTGATACCAAATACACACATTCCTCAGCACTAAATGTTGTTTCATACTATTTTTTAAAGGCAATCATGAGTTTGACTTCGGCGTGGACCACTTGGAAGAGCAGACAAAAATGATGACCTTCCCGTGGCTCCTCAGCAACGTGTATGACAGGTCCGTTTTGCCTGGCAACACTAGATGCCGGTGGGTTAACACAACTGTACTGTATCACTCAATTTTGAATAAATATTCAGTCAACAGTTGTTCGCTCAAAGGTTAACCAGTGAAACACTGGGCCATGGCGTGGTCAGCACCGTCCTCGAGTGGAACAGCCTGAAGATCGGTGTCATGGGCCTTGCAGAGGAGGAATGGCTGGATTCCCTGGGTACTGTGGACAAGAAAGACATCGACTATATAGACTACGTGGAGACAGCTGACCATCTGTCAGCTGAATTGAGGGACAAAGGGGCTGACCTGGTCATCGCGCTAACACACATGAGGTGGCGTAATGATATAAGGTTAGCTTTAGAGTCCAAGGGTTTGGACCTCATCCTGGGAGGACATGACCATGAGTATGGTGTTCTGGAGGTCAACGGGATTCTGATTGTGAAGAGTGGCTCTGAGTTCAGATACCTGTCCAAGATTGATGTTGTGATGGACCAGGATGGAGTGTTCGAATACAGCTGTGAAAAGATTGTCATAATGAAAGACCTTCAGGAAGATGCTGAAATTAAAAACATTATCAGAGGGTACACTGATAATATGCAGGTGAGTTTCAGTCATTGCACCGGGATTCATTTATAGTAATGTGAGTCTGGGGTTCTAGGCTGCCTAGGTGCCACTACTCTATTGTTTTATGCATGTACGGTGCTCTACATATGTTTTTGGATAGGGAAGATGTTTTTCTTTTTTGGCTCTACACTCTCAAAGTTTGGATTTTAAATCAATCAATTACTATTGGGTTAAAGTCAATAAATTCTCCACTTACATTTGACTCTATTTCTATTCATATTGGGTTCAGCATTTTATAATGAAAACACTTCTTTATCCATAGTCCCCTAATTTTAGAAAATAAGAACGTTGTCAATGTCTAGTCTTGATTCAATGCTTTGCATTTGCCTTTGAAGTCTGCTATTGGTTTCTGTCAGCATTAGAACCAAAAAGGTGTCAATGAAAGTAGTAGAAGCCAGTATGAGGAAACATTTTTGAAACATGGTCAAAACCGTAGGATAATCAAAAACAACACTTTGGAACATTATTAAAATGAAGGAAAGCAGTGGTGAGCTCAACAATCGCATATTTCCTTGTAGGTTAAAAAAAGATTTCAGAAGAGGATGACCAATAAATCCTCACTATAAAGAAATTAAGAAAAAAACCTCAAACAGATCAGCAGTACCCTCAAGGAGGTGGAACATTGCTGATCTCTGCAAATAAAAAACCATCATGTTACAGTAAGTAAAATAACTTTCAGAGTTCTAGAAAAAGGTATTGTGGACAGGTTAGACCAGTGTTTCCCAATCCTGGTCCTGGAGACCCCAAGGGGTGGACATTTTTGTTTTTGTCTGAGCACTCACACACCTGATTCAAATTAAACACTTGATGATAAGTTGATTACATCAGTCAAGTGTGTAAGTGGTGGGCAACATTTGGATCAGGTGTGTGAGTGCTAGGGCAAAAACAAAAATGTGCACCCCTTGGGGTCCACAGGACCAGGATTGGGAAACATTGGGTTAGACAAAAATCACCAAAGTGATGGCAAAAGGAAGGGTTGGAGAATAAAAGGTTCTCAGCATAACACCTTATTGAGGCAGCAAGTAGCCTAGTGGCTAAAGTACAAGTAAATACCTTCCTCATACTGCAATATCAACTACACAATATTTCAGGGCCAAATACTGGAAAATTCTTGACTGGCAAAATTAAAATCTAGAGTGAAATCTTACTGAATATGGCTTTCACTGGCTGAAAATAACACTTAGGTCTAAAAGACCTATAAACAAAGAACAAGTGATCATGGCTGCAGTGCAGGCTGGGCAGGGCATCACAAGAAAAGATTCCCAGCATCAGGTGCAATCAGTGGGTGGAAGATTTCAGGCAGTCATTACATGCAACGACAGAATATTCAACCAAATATTGAACAACTGCTTGATTTGGACATTTAAGTAATCCGTCTCAAAAGTGTAGTAATTTCTAAATAGTGAAACCAATGTGAACATATCTACACGTTAACAGCATACAGTCATAGCCAAATGTATTAGAACAAAAATAATTTTCAATAAAATTCTCTTTTGCTAACCACATTTTTTAGTTGTCATTAATCCAAACCAAACCACTTAGCTAATTCCACGACGAAATGGCCGGACAATATTATTGGCGCCTAGAAATAGTTAGAAATAATCTGATTTCAAGCAGCTGATTCTCCTTTACTTTAGAATTGAACTCATCTCTGGTGAGATGCAGGTGCCTGCAATATGAAAATCATTCGTTCAACCAGTTTGAATAGAGAAAAGGAATCATTCTCCTGTTTTGTGTCACTGTGTGTACCGCAAAGAGCATGGAGACAAGAAAACCCAAGAATTATCTTAGGAGGGTCATACAACACTCTAGCCAAGCATGTACAATCTCAAGGATACAGGTCCATATCCAGACACCTTGATGTTCCTGTTTACGCTGTTTGGAATTTTATCAAGAAGTTCAAGGCCCAAACTAATGTAGCCAAACTACAAGAGACACATTGAAGGAACAAAGTTCAAAATTCACCAAGGAATGGGTAAAGATAAAACACTTCACTGTTCTCAAGTGGCCAGCAATGAATCTATATCCCATTGAAAACCTGTGGAGAGATCTGAAAACAACTGCTGGGAGGTATCCTTCAAATCTGTGTGAACTTCAGCAGCTTGCACCAGAAGACTGAGCCAAACTGACAGTACAGAGGTGCAGGAAGTACTTAATTTTTGGGGAGGCCAAAGGCTGCACTAACAAATCTTTATTGTAGGGTGTCAATAATTTTGACAATGCCATTCCTGTTTATTTTCTGATTGAAAAAAATGTAGGTTCTGAATAAATAACAATGGGTGGTAATATTAACAGTAAAATATAAAACAGTGGACAAAATACTTTGGTCACTTTCAACTTGTTTTTTAGAAACAATGTGATTAATTTGAAGAAAATTACAAAAATGCAAATGGTGTCAATGTTTTGGCCAAGACTCTAGTAATTCTTTGAATTCAAATTAAATCTTTTTGAGTGTAGATCCAAAATAAGAAAAAAAAGTGTCACAATAATTACATTGGGTAATGCATATCTCTGTATCTCAGCACATGCTTGGAGAGCTCCTGTGCCACATAGAAGTGGCCTTGGATGGACGCTACTCCTCGGTTAGACGAGCAGAGTGCAACCTGGGTAATCTGGTCACCAACGCCATGCTGGAGGCTACGCATGCTGAAGTAGCACTTTTAAACTCAGGTTGCCATGCTTTCCGTTTTCTTTAAGTTTAGTTTAGGCAAACATATGTAATATCATTTTTATTTTATTTTTTTATTAAGAGTTTGGCACCCAGATCAGAAAAAACTATCCAACTGTAAAAAAAAAAACCTGCTTAGGTACTCTGCGTTCTGACCGCCTACACCCAGCGGGGCCCCTGACCATGCATGACCTGCTGCAGATCCTGCCCATAAGGGACCCAGTGATGGTAGTGGAGGCCACTGGTCAGCAGCTCCTTGAGGGCCTGGAGAATGGAGTCAGCAACTACCCTGCTCTGGATGGAAGGTACTGCCCTGGAAAGGCACCAAAACTTTGTTAACTGGTTACAATTGGCACATCATTCTCAGACATAGGGTCGGTTCCAGACTCATTTGGGGTTGTAGGCAACATTTGGTTAGCGAGGCCCCAATTTGGCAGTAGAACATTTTATTGGCACCCCTGAAGGAGGAGAGAGAAAAATGAAGTTTTGAAGTTTATTTCTTGTATTTCTACACATTTTGTCATTATCCATGCTGGGGATCAGGGCCCTGGCAACAATTGCAGTGCCAGTCATTATTCAGCCTTGATAACTACAAGCTTGGATAAATATAAATATACAAATTTGACTTTGGTAATTATAGGCAAATTGAATGATTTTGATTACTGATGCACAACCATATTTCCAAATTGGTCCTGGCTTATTTTACTATTTGCACACTTAATTTTAAATGAAGACTGCGTTCCCAAATTTAATTTCATTGTAATTATTGGGTTTCGGGGTACCCTAAGGGAGTGCTCGCTTATGTCTCTTACAGTGGATATAAAAAGTCTACGCACCCCTGTTAAAATGCCAGGTTTTTGTGATGTAAAAGAATGAGACAAAGATAAATCATGTCAGAACTTTTTCCACTTTTAATGTGACCTATAATTTGAACAATTCAATTGAAAAACAAACTGAAATCTTCGAGGGGGAAAAATTAAAAATAAAAACCTTACAATAACCTGGTTGCATAAGTGTGCACACCCTCTCATAACTGGGGATGTGGCTGTGTTCAGAATTAACCAATCACATTCAAACTCATGTTAAATAGAAGTCATTACACACCTGCCATCATTTAAAGTGACTCTGATTAATCACAAAGTTGTCATCATAAAGTTCAGCTGTTCTAGTAGGATTTTCCTGACATTTTCTTAGTTGCATCTCAGAGCAAAAGCCATCGTTCGCAGAGAGCTTCCAAAGCATCAGAGGGATCTCATTGTCGACAGATATCAGTCAGGAAAAGGGTGCAAAAGAATTTCCAAAGCATTAGATATACCATGGAACACAGTGAAGACAGTCATCATCAAGTGGAGAAAATATGGCACAATAGAGACATTACTAAGAACTGGACATCCCTCCAAAATTGATGAAAAGACGAGAAGAAAACTGGTCAGGGAGGCTTCCAAGAGGCCTACAGCAACATTAAAGGAACTGCAGGAATTTCTGGCAAGTACTGGCTGTGTGCTACATGTGACAACAATCTCCCGTATTCTTCATATGAATGGGCTGTGGGGTAGGGTGGCAAGACGGAAGCCTTTTCTTACAAAGAAAAACATCCAAGCCTGGCTGAAGTTTGCAAAAACAAACATCAAGTCCCCCAAAAGCACGTGGGAAAATGTGTTATGGTCTGATGAAACCAAGGTTGAACTTTTTGGCCATAATTCCAAAAGGTATGTTTGGCACAAAAACAACACTGCACATCACCGAAAGAACACCATACCCACAGTGAAGCATGGTGGTGGCAGCATCATGCTTTGGGGCTGTTTTTCTGTAGCTGGAACCGGGGCCTTAGTCAGGGTGGAGGGAATTATGAACAGTTCCAAATACCAGGCTATTTTGGCACAAAACCTTCAGGCGTCCGTTAGAAAGCTGAAGATGAAGAGGAAGTTCACCTTTCAGGACGACAACGACCCAAAGCACACATCCAAATCCACAAAAGCATGGCTTCACCAGAAGAAGATTAACGTTTTGGAATGGCCCAGCCAGAGCCCAGACCTGAATCCAATTGAATATCTGTGGGGTGATCTGAAGAGGGCTGTGCACAGATGTCCTCGCAATTTGACAGATTTGGAGTGCTTTTGCAAAGAAGAGTGGGCAAATGCTGCCACATCAAGATGTGCCATGCTAATACACTCCTACCCAAAAAGACTGAGTGCTGTAATAAAATCAAAAGGTGCTTCAACAAAGTATTAGTTTAAGGGTGTGCACACTTATGCAACCAGGTTATTGTGAGTTTTTTATTTTTTATTTTTCACCCTTTAAAGATTTCAGTTTGTTTTTCAATTGAGTTGTTCACATTATAGGTCAAATTAAAGGTGGAAAAAGTTCTGACATGATTTATCTTTGTCTCATTCTTTTACATCACAAGAACCTGGCATTTTAACAGGGGTGTGTAGACTTTTTATATCCACTGTATGCCTGGATCAGCACACAGACCACCCAAGAGATTCTGACACTTTGCATTTTACAGATTTCCTCAAGTTTCTGGGATTCAGTTTGGCTTTGATCCCAATGGAAAGCTTGGCCACAGAGTCGTAGCTGAGACAGTGAAGATTCAAGGCAAGAGTTTGGATAGAGACAGAAAGTACCTGGTGGCCATGAAAGAATTCCTAACAAAGGTTGGGTATATTCTTCAGTCTCATGTTAGCACATGCGCAGAATCCACCGGAATACTATTGTACACTATTGTAGACACACCC
This sequence comes from Esox masquinongy, assembly GCA_016801175.1. Taxonomy (NCBI): domain Eukaryota; kingdom Metazoa; phylum Chordata; class Actinopteri; order Esociformes; family Esocidae; genus Esox; species Esox masquinongy. The sequence goes on from JACXGI010004871.1 coordinate 35,717, forward strand.
AACTCCACGTGGCTAAGGATATATAGAAAAAGTATTGTTTTCTTTGTGGTGGAGGATGCAGTAGTTTTAAGTTGACACGTAAAACTGCCTCAACAAATAATGATAGCGAGTAGTGCTGTTGGCTTTGGAGCAAAGGAAACATTGACAATTTTTATATCCTCTGTTGTTTTATCCTCAGGGCAAAGATGGCTACACCATGTTCAGTGGCTGTCCTCATAAGCAGGATATAGAGAATGCTCAGATCCTGTCTACCATTCTTATCAACCATTTTGAGTCTGGCCAGATCGTCAGAGGCATGAAGAAGTGGAGATCTGGCCACAGGATGGGGCTCATCAAGGTGTCCTGCAGCCCCTCTGTGTCAGGTGAGCACAGTAGTCTCATTAACTAATGCAATGATATTTTTATGCATTCATTCATGACTGTTTCAACGAGTGGGCTAATATCCTGATTGTACACTGACACTTTTTTTTGCAGCCATTCAGAGATCCAAGAGAAACAAGCTGAAGGGAGAGGAGGTGGGAGTGGTTGTGGTCCCCGGAGTGGAGGGCAGGATATTTCAGGTTCACCCTGAAGGCCAACCGGAAACTGATGGCCAAGCAGAAACCGATGGCCAACCTGAAACCGAAGGCCAACCAGAAATCGAAGGCCAACCAGAAACCGAAGGCCAACCAGAAACCGAAGGCTAACAGTGGGCAGGGCTCTTCTGAGAATTCTGCTGGAATTCTTGTCATTGTGTGAGTCAGAGGAAATTACGTCAAGTCTCTCACTTCTCTCATCTGCAGCTTCTGATCGGCCTCGCAAACAAGACGGACTGTCAGTGAGCCCTCAGACGGCAACATGAGATGAAATAATCAATTTTTGTGGAATAGAGGAAGGGAGACTAGTTTTCTACCTGTGTCTATGAAAACATTATAGTAATAAAGTTAGTATACTTAACCAAACCACATGGTTTTCCTGGGTTTTGTTTTATTTAAAATGTAAGAAGCACCCTTAGTCCCCAAGTACAGTATGAAGGGTATGACCAAAACAGTATAGGTCATTAAGTAGTCCTCATCATCCGTGAAGGCAGTGCAATAGCAGAACAAGAATCAGAGGATTCCTGATTTAGCACCAAACACTTTGTTGTTTTTTAAGGACGTAGTTTGACAAGGCCTTGCACATTGAATGATATATATCAATATAAAGGAACCCCACTCAGGGCTGCTTAAAGAAAAAGAAAGTTGCGAATTTCTTTGAGTGATTTGTTATTACACAAATCAATTGTACAATTCTCGAGAGCCACAATAGCTTATTTCAAACAATGGTATTGTGAATACTTCAAATTTCAAAGACTACAGACACAAGAAATACTTTGAAGTTGGAACTACACAGATGAAGTTACACAATGACCATGAGATGGTATTTAGAGCAAAATAATTTGAATTGGTTCTGCAATTCACTTCAAAATTGTAGTGCTTAGAAACCCATCTTCTAAACTGAGCAGCAAAGGAAAATCAGAAAAATTGTATTAAAATAAAAAAAAAATAATTTAGGCTACTATGTAGGTTACAGTTTTCTGTATATACTGTATTAGGGAAACAAACCATTAGAAATGCTTGAGTTCTACTTCTCGCAAGTGTGAAGGCAGCTTACCAATGATTGCTTCTGCTAAATGTACTGAAGACTCAGGGCTCAATTTAACCAACCCCCCATTGCAATATTTATGCAGTACATGTTGCTATTTTATTCCCAGACTGGTCTTGGGTACTTTATAAAAAAACGTACCTAACAGGGCCACCTCCTCACAGGCATGCCTTTACTTTTCGGAATTAGAAGTGTGTGTGTCGGCATGGGTATATGGCGGGTATGAATCAATAAGTCCAGGTAGTTGCTTTCTGTTGTTGCTTATTTCCATTTGATTTGTATACTTAGCTTTAGTGATACAGGTTGCTGATTCCTCAATGCCCCATCTAGTATTCTGTTTTGTCAGTTCAATTGGGATCAGATAGAACACTGTACGCTCATCAGACTTGTTACTTATCAGCCTCAGGCACATCTCTGATTTGTCAGAAAGCTTTCCTCGGCCTCCTGTCGTCTTTTAAGTCCCCCTCCATCAATCTATCCATCAGTCCTGCTACCCATCTATCAATCCACCTTTAGAAGGAAGGGAAGAAGAAGTAGCAGAGAAAGCAGAAGACGATGAATCCAATGACCCAGTTCACAGAATAGATGTAGATGATGATCATGTCCATGTCGAAGCGCCAGCCACGAGAATCATCCTCAAAGTCCATTGTGTCCAGCCGGTAACCGCCGTGAGGGAACTGACGCCTGGCTATTGGACTAGCTTGCCTCTGGAAGCCTTTTGAGGGTTTGAAATGACAGGAAATAATTCAATTATTCCAACATATCTTCTGCATGTAGGCTACTGAAAGAAATACATATTTAATAATAACACAAAGATGATAATAAAAATGACATTACTATTTGGTTATGTTATCTTTAGAGACCAACTTTAATTTCTGTCTGTAAAATGTAGTTTAACAAATATGCCTGCTCAATCAAGTCTATACAATAGAGAGTTAATAACCCTCACCTCCAAAAATACGGAAAAGTTTCCTGCAGCTGGGCAGAGGCCATTTCGCACAGATTGCCTTCTGGAATGTCTGTTTCCGAGAGAGGTATTCCTTTGGGAAGAACGTTCTTGCTGTGTGGTTCAACTCTGCAACACAGAACAACAACAATTAAAGGCTCCTCCTAGGTTAATTAGATTGTCTTAGCATAAAACACCATCACAGCCTGTGCACCATGTGAACGTAGAAGAGGGCAGTTCCCAATCCATGCCGTTAAAACTCTTCTCTGAACTAGAACCTCAATGGTGGAACCCGCTTCCCTTGGAACTAAGATAGCAGAGTCTCTATCTTCAAAAAACATCTAAAAACTCACCTTTTCATAGAGTACTTAACTTCCACCACCAATGTCTGTCTTTTGTTAACTTTTTATGTTTCATGTTATTTGTATGGTGTTCTTTCCAGCACTGAACTCTGCCGATAATTGATTCATGGATTAGATTGCACTTACTATTATATTGTGTGGTTGTTTCACCTAGTTCTTTTAAAATGTATGCATTTACTGTAAGTCGCTCTGGATAAGAGCATCTGCTAAATGGTTAAAATGTACATTTATTTTGTATATATTCATGGTTGTGGAAGGTTAGACACATTTTTAAATCTGTCCTTTTTTTGCACAGCCATCATTTGTATTCATGTGTTTGGTTCCCGCGTAGCTGGGTGTCAAGGGGTCAGCAACCTTTTTGGATCAAGGGCCTTTTTGGGATTTGGAAATTCAACAGAGTTGAAATTCAACTAAGCAAAAAACTAAGCAATCATTGTTTTTTGTGGTTAGATGGTTTCACCATGGCTCTTTCAACTGCAGTATCTTACTGAGCAGCACTTGAGGGAGAGACAAGGAGGGATGGGTTTGAATACTGTGCTTACCCTTCTGGAAGAAAACATGGGTGATGATGGTCCTGCAGAGTGGACAAGGGGTGTTGGTAGGGCTGCTCTTGGCCAGGGTGCGGAGGCAGGGCTCACAGAAGATGTGGCTACAGGGGTGGCACATGTAAGGGCTGAAGTAGACATCCAGACACACGGCACAGATGAAACCCTCTCTGTCCCCAGTGCTCACATCTTCCTCCTCACTGCTACTCCAGGGATTCCCTGTGGAACTCTGCATGAGCACAGAGGTTGAAAATGGGTCTTCAATAAGTCATTTCAAAAGAGTATGACTGAAACTTACAAATCAGATGAGTTATCGTACCCCAAACAACACTAGGACAGACAATGATACAATAACATAGCTTACACCAGCCATTTAAGATCACGTGCGGGGTTATGGGTTAGTAGTAGTTCTTTGACCATGAAATGAAAATAGCAGCTGATGAAACATAGATGAGTCTTTGACAGTGTCAGCTGGCAGTAGCCATATGTAAGAATGTGATTTTCCTCCTATGAGATTCCATTCCATAATGTGTTTTATTCCCCGGATATTTTGCCTTATGGAACTTTATTTCATGCGGGGGCAGGTAAACATGTAAAGGTCAGGAGTTGAGGGTTTAGTAGATAGGGAATAAAATGATGAATGTGCAACTGCTTGTAACAATGCTACGGTTATTTTATCTTCCAATATTTTCTTCTGACAACATTATTAATTTCAGAATTTCGATCCTTCTGCATATAACTAGTGCAACAGTAGGATAATGATGAATTAAAGCCGTTATAGATAATTGCTTTGCTCTAGTCAGTGAAGACGATCTGGCAGCAGAAGACAATCTAAATCTGGGAAAAGTCGGACATTCCACAAAGCCATTCATATGAATGGAGCGTAACGTAGGTTTCAAGTGGGGCAGTAGAGATAAAACTATTACGCTGACGAATAGCTGTTGGTGTGCCTGAGATATTTGGCTGACAGCCCAGTTCTTTTCAAACACTCCAGAGGTCCATCGGTCAAGACTGATAAACCTCTAATTAACTAAACACCTCAAGTGCACTCTTTGTTTTGAAATCTTTACCTCTAACTTTATTTTAGCAAGATATCTCTTTCTTTTTAAGAGACTGTGGAAGTGATACAGTTTATACTTTTATTTTCCACAGGGCAGATGAGTACAGTAGGCTTGGTGACTTTATTTTTATATCTTATTCCAACATGAGTTTATAAGCCATCAAATACATTCTGCCCAGTTCTGAAAAACAACCCCATAGCCAGGGTAGTTATCACTTTGTTTTGGTATTTCTTTTAACACAAAAAAGGAACGATTTATATTTTAGAAAAAAGAGTGTGTGTACAGTACATGACAGCAGTGCCGTAGCTTCGAATCCTGGGCCCCCTGAAAAGATAACACCTGGGCACCCTCACTTATAGATGACATTGATATTATTACAATCACTGAATCATACCCACCTAACCCAAGTCAGCTACGACACTGCATAAGAGCTTGGAGTTAAAGGAGCACTTCAACCTGGGGAGACTGTAAGTTGTGTGTCCGAGAGATATTTAAGGCAGTGAGATTTGTTTTACAAATAGTTGGTGAGAATGAGCCGTATTTTTTTTTCGCGCACCAAAAATCCCACAGTATTATTTCACTGTGTAGTGGTTTGAAGGGCGAGCGAGATCTCGAAAATGAATGTAGTCATGCATTGTGTCATTTTGCTAAGACTACATGTTGTACCAATCGCACTACAAGTCGGTTTTACATGTAGTCTTGGCGGTCATTGATTAATAGTGCCATCTGAGGTCTTTTAGCATTATTCTAAACAGCAGATATATTGATGAGTGTAAATGTATTCTTTTTCTGTTTCTAAAAGTCTACAATACAACTCTGCTAGCCATTACTTCCTGCTCTGTCATAGTCCCTCCCACACACGCAGCGGATTTTTTCAATCAAAAAAGGTTGAGCTGTAGACTGGGTACTGCCAGATTACTAAGCAACACAGTGACTCGTCGGCAGGATTTATTTAATTTTGGAAGTGCTCGTATAAAGTAATGTTGAACCATACATGTTTGAACCAGATCGGGATACTTTACAAGGATTTGATAGAAAGTGGTAGCTGGGTGTTGTCGGGATTTTCCTGCCTGGTGAAACATGTTCAAAGTTAAAATATGGATTGAAGAATGCATTTAATCGCTTTTGGACCACATCAGTTTAACAGGACCAAAGGCAAAGCAGCAAATAGGTAGGGTAATTATATTTAGTTGTGCCTTTCTTCTTGCTAAAAAGTGGGAATTTCCTGCTTACTTTTTGCTAGGATAAGATGCTAATTAATGAGATCTGTGACTGTGTAGGGTAACATGGGGCAACACGCCCCCCCTTGTAACTCACATAAACCACAAAATGTCACCATTCTTTTTTTCAACACCTCCTCTGGCTGCCACTAGTTTTAATCAACTACAGATTTCCTCTGTATCATCACACCTTCTCAGCCAACTATTAAAAACATGTTCTTCTGAATCTCATTTTAAGGACTACTGGGATTAAAAACATTGCCTTATTTAACCCTTTAGATCCCATAGCGGCTGTCGACGGCCTTCCTTTAGATTCCTGTAGCAGCCGCAGACGGCTGTGTTTCTTTAACAATAATATTTGTGTAAATATCACAATCTACCTGTTAAAAACGTGTTACTGTATTCTCGTGGATGTTGTCATTAATAAGAAACCAGAAAAGAGTATGTTGTCATTTTACTTTTTTTTGTTTTTATAATTTCTGTTCTCAAAATTCTAGCAGCAAAGCGGCCACAACCTTTTAATTGTTAGAAGAGGCTGTTTCTGTGTTGTTTGGTGATACGAAGTTGGAAACATCCTTGCTCTTTGAAAGCGGTAATGATGTTGTGGTGAGTAACAAATACACCGCGGATATATGTTTGCGGTTGTCTCTATTTGATTCTGTGAAATGTTGGTAATATCTTTGAGATGGCAGTAGTAACCCTTTCGTGGTAACTTGATAGGCGAGCGCATCAACTGTCGAGCTCGAATGGTTGCTTGCTCAGTCTTTTAATTGAAAACGTTGCAGTATTTCGCTGTGTAGTCGGCTAACTAGTTGAATGTTTTATCGCTTTTCTTCCGATTTAATTTATATATGCAAACTGCAATAGCTAACTAGACAACAAATTGTCTGGTTCAGTTTGTATGTCGGTCTATAGAAAAGTTGTCTGGCTGCAAATGTGTTTCGCTTGTGAGGCAACGAGCTGTCACTAGCTAGCCAAGATTGGAGCCAGTAATGTTGTGCTTTGCTGACAACATCGTCACTGCCAACACATCTGCCAACACATACTTTCAATGTCTTGAGATGTGTGTGCCTTATGCTAACTTTATGATCACATTAGTTGTGCCTACCTCGAATGGATGCTTGCTCAATCTTGCCCAAAAAGAGTTGCAGTGTTTTGTTATGCAAATGTAGATGTTCATTCTTGTTTCTACTGATCTGTCATATAGAAACAACCACAACTGCTTGCTGAAGTTAGTTTACTATCTGGTTAGTCTATCAGGCTATTAAAGAAATTGTGTAGTGGCAAATGGGTGCTGCGCTTGCAGAGGAAGAGGAGTAGGAAGTGTGAGAGGTTGATTTTTTTAATTAAAAGTGTCTACAAAATGGGAGGAAACATATTTTTCAAAGTTACATGGATCCGGTGTCAAATTAAAGATTGCATGTTCTTTAAAACAAAGTTAACTTGTAATTTTTATTTGTTCTTAGTTTTTGTGCTATATCTGTTTGAAATGTGAAAAATATAATTTATTTTCAGAATTCTCAGTAATCTACAGCAGCAATCTAGAATTCAATTGGGGTCTAAAGGGTTAAACAATAATGAGTATAGTTTAACTGTACGAAATGGCATGTAAGGAAAATGTAAGTGGGGTAAAAAAAAAAAAAAACAGGGCCAATTCTTTAAAACCCTTAGGCATTATCTTCTATTGGGATACGATTCCCAGAGGGGCAACTAACCCCATGGTGGGGCATCTTACCCAGTACCTGGAAAAAATGCCCCTTTCCTAAAAAATATATTTGATTAAATACAAATTAATCTGTCAACTGTAGCCGTTTATTTTACTTTATAATCCATTACCATACGCATAGCCATCTTCAACATACAAAAAAATCACTAAACATTTATTTTTTGTGTCAGTAAATAGATGTTGACGTTGGGGGGGGGGGCCTTACCCCAAACTACCCTACTCTTTACATAAGGCAAATGATTGGAGCCTTGCTTACTGAAAACCATGTCTGGCTGTGGATTTAACTATTGAGACCTGTGGCCAGCCTTCTACCGTATAACGCCTTATGTATAGTCTAAACAAACGTAAATGCATTTATTTTGCTGTTATTGGAGCTACCGTAGTACAACAAACGGTTGCGTTCTTCATGGAACAACCAGATTTACTGGAAAAATGAGAAAGCATTCATTCTTTGTGATTTCTATTGGTAAATGTGTCTTAATGTTCATGTTTTTGTCAACTGCAGACTACCTGTATAAAACGCGAAGCGTCTAGTCATTTTAGAAATTGCTAGTTTAAACACCAATTTGTTTTAGGCCTAGTCCACACGTACACAGGTTCTATGCATTTTGGCCTTTCGTCCAAATGCAACCTGCGTTTTAGGTCACTGAAAATTGACCTTTTGTAAAACTCTTTCCAGGGTGAAGATATTTAGAAATTTCAGTGTTTACTTGTAGACAGGGAAACCGAGTTTTTGGCTTGTAACTTTAGTGTGCACGGTTTTCTTTTGTTAACATGAGGCGATTTTGTGCAATGGCAGACGTAGCCAAAATAGTGCTGTTATATGTCGTGGAGCTCCGCCCCCTAGAGGGGCTTTAGCTCCTAGTGGTTTACCCTGGCCGCGTCCGCGGCCGTACTGAAAACTCATTATGCAAGAAGCGTCAGCCAATCAGGGCACGCCTGCCTCTATATATGACCCGTGAGCCCAGAGAACGCCCTCCCTTTTTATTCAGCAAACGCTTGCTGAGTGCTATACTGATTACTCTACTTCAGCCTGAGAATTTTTGCCCTCGACGTTCTTTAGCTCGACGTCTCAACATTAAAAAGTTTTTCGCAGCCGCTTGCCGTTGCGCCGACCTGTCTCCGGACCAGGACTCCCATCGTGCGTGTGTTTTCTGCCTGGGACCGGCTCACGCTCGTGAGGGCTTGCTCCCCCGGCTTGCTCCTCCTGCGTTACCTTGTCCTCCTGCGAGCTAATTCGAACAGGAGGTGGACGTCTCCGCCGTCTTGGGTTCCAGCGACGACAACGACGATGACGACGAGATGTCTGAGGAGGACACTCCTATGCGGGACCCGACTCCTCTGACGCAGGCAGACCCGCTCCCTTCCCACGTGGGTTGTGGTGGCGGTTCTCGCGCTTCTCCCTCTCTCCGGGGAGAAATGGAGGACGTGATAGAGAGGGCAGCTCTTCGCATCCAACTGCCTCTGCCCCCCCTGCCTGCACCGAAGGAGCCTTCAGACATGTTCTTCGGCTCCTGGGCTGAGCGTGTGAAACCGGTGGACTCCCCTGCGCCTGAGGTCTGTGGTTTTAAAGCCTTCGCCGACGGTTCCTGGTCCGCCCCAGCATCTGCTAGAGCGCCTGTCAAATCCTACGCCACCTTCACTAGGGTCTACGGTAGGCTAGCTCCCATCAGCTCGGCCACCCCTCCTTTAGAACCTGAGCTGGCCGTGCATTTCCTGCCTTCCTGGGGCTGGTCCGGGAAGAAGCCCACCCTCCCATCCACCAAGGACCGCTACTCGGGGCAGCTGTGGGATAAGGTTTACGTTTTGGGATCACAGGCCCTGGCCGCGGCAAACAACGTTGCTCTCCTCACGTCAGCGGCCTCCCATATTCTAGACCGTTCTCCTTCTCCGTCGTCACATGACGTCGAAGAAGTGGCGGCTAATCTGAAGGCTATCCTCCACCTTAATCAGGCCCAGACAGTCTGCGCCGGGCGCACAGTAGCTTCTGCCGTGGTCGGACACCGTCATCTGTGGCTGTCTCTCTCCTCCCTGCGCGAGGCCGATCGCGCACCCCTCCTGAACGCACCTCTCTCCCAGGAGGGCTTATTCGGCGACGCCGTTCACACAGCCATAGCGTCTTTCAAGAAGACAGACGAGGGACGGAAGGAGTTATCTCGCCACCTTCCTCTGGCTGGCCGCTCTTCCTTCTCATCGCCAGGACTCTTCTGTTAAACGTCGCCAGCGCCGTCAAGTCTCTGCCGCCGCCTCTGCTGCTGCCTCGGCTCCTCCTCCCGTGCAACGCAGACAACCCGCTCCCAGACTCGACGTTCCATGGCAGTCTAAGAAGCCCAGACCGTCCTGAATAGGCGTGGAGCGGGCTGTGAGTGGCAATGTTGCCCTCACGGCCCCTGCCTCTTCCTCTATCAACAGAATATGGGCCGAGTCTGACGGCGTCGCAGACTCGGCCCGACAATCTTTTCATTTTAATAAACAAGCTAAACGTTACTCGGGCGTAAGTTGTGCTTTTGTGCAGACTCAGGCGGTGTCTGAGCCTGTTAAGTCTCTTGTAAATTTCACATGCCCTAGTTTGCCTCCATCGGTGGCTAATAGAGACTCAGTGAACGCTCCCTCTGTCTCTATGCCTGCCCCGTTGGATATGAGCAGTGGCGCAAATGGGCGGCTTTTCCCCCATTCTCGCCCTGCAGCCGGTAGGTCTTTTAATGTGTTTGCTTGTGCACGCTCTATTCCTTTCCCTATGCAGTGTAAGGATAAGAGTTCTGTCAGCTACGTTCAGGTTAGTGAGTGTTTTCGGGGAGTTATAGGTATAACTTCTCTCCCCTCTCTACCCGCCACCTCTAATAGATATAAGCGCCGGCTAGCGGTTTCAGAGACGTTTCCTATCCCGCTACCCGCCAGTCAGGAGCGTGTTCGCTCTCAGAGTCCTGCCCGGCGGGATTGTGTTTACATTCACTCGCCGTCAGGGAAACGTTTGCGTATGCAAATGCCGGTTTCCTCTCTCTCCCGCCACTCGCGGGTTACCGAGCGAGGGCTCGATTCTACACCCTCCATCGCTCTCAGGAGCTCTCAGGGTCTGGCCCCTGAGCGGGACAGGCTTTTGAACAGAGGTTTGTCCGCTGCCGTCGTGCGCACCATCCAGGGCGCTAGGGCAGCGTCTACGTCCAAATTGTATTCCTCTCGCTGGAATATGTTTGTGTCGTGGTGCACGCAGAGGTCCTCAGACCCTTCGTGTTGTCCTGTGGAGGAGATTCTGTCATTTCTGCAGTATCTCTTTGATATGGATAGGTCTCCTTCGACCATCCGCGGATATGCATCGGCCATCTCTTTTGCTGGAAACACGGTTTTCAGCCACCCTCTCCTTCGCCGTTTTCTTTCGGGTACGCGCCGTCTGCGCCCGGCGGCCAGACTGGGCCCTCCTCAATGGGACCTGGCTAAGGTGCTGGGCGCTCTCTGTGAACCGCCATTCGAGCCCTTACAGCAGTGTTCTCTCAAGTTGCTTTCCCTTAAGACGGCCCTGCTTATCGCTCTGTGCTCTGCTAAACGAGTGAGTGATCATTATATAATAGGAGCACATTATAAATGTCATTTATAACATGAAATGAACATTTCAGAGTAATGATGGCTGAATTATTATTCTGACACTTTAGAAAACACTAGTCGAATAAGAAACTAATAGCCAACCGAAAACGGCAGACAGTGCCTTCCCACGTGATCAACCTGCCTTAAAAAATCTAATGAAACGCAGCCAAACGTGGTCATCGATTGCTACACAATTAAATTAAAGCTTTTTGCAACGAAGATCAGTGAAATATGTAGGCTAAACTGTAGGCCTACTCTCAACAAGCAAACAAGTCGCAGCAATGAGAATCGACAGAGTGCGCATTCACGCGAGGGGGGGAGTGGTCGGCAGGGGGGATGTTTTCGGCACAACACCGGTACTAGCAAGGTACCTAATGAAGTGGCCGGTGAGTGTCAAGTTACTGTTAAAAAGTGTATTTTTCATCTTTCATCGCAAAATTCAAATTTGCTTGTTCAAGATTGTTTGAGATCTTGTGTTTATATGACACATCATTGCTAACATGAGTAATTATTAGATTGTACAAATAGTTGTGCTATGGTGAAAGGCCACTTTAAAGGGTCAATATGTACGATATTTATTATACTACTACCATAGAAATAAGTAAAAATAACCAGTAGACATCTGCAGTTAATGTTTTAAATAATATTTTTGTACAAAAAACAAAACTCCCCATTTAAACTTTCTTACCCTCTATCAGTTTACAATGACTTTTAACCTCCTTATACTTGCTTTAGATGTGCAGTACTATCCTTCCAATCCTAAACCATCCTGGACTAGCTGGTACTACATTGGTGTCGTTCAGTAAGGGAAGATGAGTCCTGTCACTGTTTATAGCAGTGTTTTTCAACCCTGGTCCTGGAGGCACACTGTCCTGCATGTTTTAGATCTCTCCCTGCTCTATCACACCTGATTCAAATGATCAGCTCAGTATCAAGTCCTTGATGAGCTACATCAGGTGTGGGAGGGCAGAGAGTGATCTAAAACATGCAGGGCGGTGTGCCTCCAGGAGCAGGGTTGAAAATCACTGGTTTAGAGGCAGGATTCTACACAATGCCCCTTTAAGGTGTTTCACATGGGTTGAATTGTGGCAGTGTTAGTGTTCTCCTTTAAAGAAAAAACAACAACACCAGAATGAGGTTTGTGTTCTGTCTATGTCCTACACCTTGGTCAGGGTCTCATTGCTTGAGGTTTTGACAAGCAGGTCTGGAACAGACTCCCATCTAAACAAATCATTATTCAAAATGTTTTCTCTTTTTATCACTAACTGATAGCTACCTTGCTCAGTAAGATGATATTATTACCTAGCTACGTATCTTAAAAGGAATGCGCTAACTGTACATTGCTCTGGATTAGAATATCTGCTAAAAAAAACTAACTAATGTGAAAATCAACACTGTTTAATGAAATGTAATTTATTCTAATGTACTCAATTAAATTCAAACGTACTGGACAGTAATATGCTGTACTGCACTGTCTAATCACTTGAAGCATAGACTTTCTTTACAGTTTCCAGAAAAGTGCACTAGTATTTTACTTCAACATGGTTCAGCTTCCCTACATTGTTACAATGGGAATGTATGTGGTTTGAGTAATAAGCACTGTGACAACAAACCACTGTTTCCCTTATCATTAGTGGAGGAGAGGCAAAAAAAAAAAAGATTGGATCTGCATCTTGGGGCAATTTCATTCTCCTCCCCCTCTTCTCTCCTTGGGGGTTTGGTCTCTGAATGTAGCCTACAAAAGCCTGGAGGTCTTCCTGTCGTAATTACTACTATCACACCTAGGGGGAGCTCTGGGGATTTCACCGCTGCTATGCCTCTGTGTGCCGCCTCCCAAGGTGTGTCATTATCACAGAACACAACATAGACCACGGAGCAGTCCTCTAACCAGACAGCCACTGCCATCCTCAGGCGGCACACACACACACACACACACACACACACACACACACACACACAAAGCTGTTCTCCCAGAGCTAAGCAAAAAAAAAAACAGTGTACTGCCAGAACTCCTGAAGACACAGCTAAAACAACACCTTGACATGTTCTTAATTCATTGTTTTTAAATCCCGTCCCTGGGGACTCACGGCTTGTACAGGCTTTTGTTTTATGGCAGCGCTGAGTTGCTGCCAGTCTGTTAGATGTGGGTCCTCACCGGGACTAGATAAAAGAGCAGCGCTCAAACTAACACGCCCCAGACTCCTGTCTCCGGGCTGCACAGAAGCATCACACTTCCTGTAGAGACAGAAATAGGACACGTTTACATGACTTATCTCACTCACAATGCAAAACGAGAAGGTATGCCTAATGCCAGAATATAGACATAGATACGTCTGCTTCAACAATATGCAAAGGCTTGATGTGAATGAACTGTCCCACTGTGACTTATAGGACTAAACTCACCAAATCAAGCCAACTGTAAACTACACTGCTCTAAAAAATTAAGGGAACACGTAATCATCACAGTGAACACGAAGTCAATTAAGCTTCAGGGATATCAATCTGTCCAGTTAGGAGGCATAAGCGATTGTGAATCAATGTCACCTGTTTTGGTGCAAATGAAAGTGACAGCAGGTGCACTGGAGAGGCAACAGCAAGACAACTCCCGAAAAGGGAATGGTTTTGCAGGTGGTGGCCACAGACAATTGCTGTCTCCTTCCTACCTGACTGATTCTAGTTTTGTGCTTTGCTAGTGTCCTTGTCACTACTGGTAGCATGAGGTGGTACCTGCAGCCCATTCAGGTTCCACAGGTAGTCCAGTTCCTCCAGGATGGCACATCCTTACATGCCGTCGCAAGAAGGTTTGCTGTGTCTCCCAGTACAGTCTCAAGACAATGGAGGAGATACCAGGGGATGGGTCGTTACATGAGGAGAGCTGGACAGGGCCGTACAAGGGTATCAACCCAGCAGCAGGATCGATATCTGCTCCTTTGTGCGAGGAGGAACAGGAGGAGCACTGCCAGAGCCCTACAAAATGACCTCCAGCGGGCTACTGGTGTGCATGTTTCTGACCAAACTGTCAGGAGAGGCATATCCTTGGAGGGTCGCACAGACCTCCACGTGCTTGTCAACGGTACTCTGACTGCTGTTAGGTACCAGGATGAAATCCTCAGACCCATTGCCAGAGCTTACACTGGTGCAGTGGGCCCTGCGTTCCTCCTGGTGCAGGGTAATCCCCGGCCTCATGTGGCCAGAGAGTGTAGGCAGTTCCTGGATGACAAAGGCATTGATGCCATTGACTGGACCTCATGTTCCCCAGATCTGAATCCAATTGAGAGCCTCTGGGACATTGTGTCAGTGCATCCGACGCCACCAAGTAGCGCCACAGACTGTCCAGGAGCTCACTGATGCCCTGATCCAGGTCTGGGAAGAGATCCCCCAGGACACCATCTGCCATCATCAAGAGAATGCCCAGATGTTGTCGGGAGTGCATACAGGCACGTTGGGGCCATACACACTACTGAGTCACATTATGAGTTGCCGTGATGAAATTCACACAAGTTGGAACAGTTTGTGATTTCAATTGTTTACTTTGATTTTCGGTGTGAGTTTGAATCCAGCCCTCAATCAGTTGGAAATTTTCCATTGATCAATTACACAAAGTACAGTAAAGATTTTGATCTTCAATATATTTCATTAATCAATACCCGATGTGTGATTTAAGTGTTCCCTACATTTTTTTGAGCAGTGTATATACAGTGCCTTGCGAAAGTATTCGGCCCCCTTGAACTTTTCGACCTTTTGCCACATTTCAGGCTTCAAACATAAAGATATAAAACTGTAATTTTTTGTGAAGAATCAACAACAAGTGGGACACAATTATGAAGTGGAACAAAATTTATTGGATATTTCAAACTTTTTTAACAAATAAAAAACTGAAAAATTGGGCGTGCAAAATTATTCAGCCCCT